>CBMN010758280.1:42-10396 GCA_000582825.1 Hordeum pubiflorum
CTAGGGCATATCTCCTACAGACGGTCTTTGCAAAGTTCATGATGATAGGGACCCCCAAGGACTCTGGCGAGCCATCCCATGGCTCGAGTGTCGATGGCTAGGATGGAGGAAGAGGTCGGCGATGCGACGCGGATCAAGGACCGACACGGACGGAGCTGCCTCGTAGGCACTCGGGTTAGTTGACCCCAATGAAATTACTTGATCCTTCACTAACCTAGCACTAATCACTATTAACTTATAAAAGGTCACTCGGCTACCATGGATTTGACCCTGTCAAACTTTTTTTCTAGTTTCATCTGTGATGATGAAGGAGGACGATGGCGCGTATGCAAGAAAGAGAGGACGGACGCTGGAGAGTGGCGGTCGATTGTGTTGATTTGGTCAATTCAGAAGGATACATGATTATTTCGACCTAACGGATTGGCGGACGTTTCCGGAAGGTCCAAATTCACCACGCATGAGGAAAATCACTAATTAAGGTGTACCCCTTACAAAGATCACTCCCACCTTTTCTGATGCTGACAAGTGGCGCACTGTCCTACGAACCGTTTTCACCGTGGAATTTCTTGCGTCAAGATTTCAAAACTAAATCCCATGGTAATAGATTAGGAGTAGCTTTTTTTAGCAAAAAATAAAATAAAAACCAGGAATAAAAACGGAAATAAAAAATCAAAAACAAAAAAGACCAAAAGCGAGAAAAACTAGAAACCAGTAAAACCAGAATCACAATTGTGCTTTCACAACAACAACAAAATCCAAAAAGTGCATCCGTGCTTTTTTCCTTTTCGGGAAGTACATTTATGCTTCTAGTAAAGCATAAAGACATGTTATGCTTTTCTTTCAGGTGTGCTTCTCCCTTTTTAAGGAAAGCACAATCGTGATTTTCTTTTTCGGAGAGCATGGTTGTACTTCTAGTTGAAGCACAGGCTATGCTTTTCCTTTTTCAGAAAGCATGGCTATGCTATTTCCTTTTAATAAAGTATAGTGTACTTCTTATGAAAGCACATGATGTTTTTTTTTTTTCAGGAAACACAATTGTACTTCTCGTAGAAGCACATGTTGTGTTCGTCATAGAAAAGCACTACTTCATGGAAGAAGCAAAAATCGCCAGACCCTAGAAGAAACCAAGAAAAAAAAACGCGTGCATGAAAGAAAAAACGAAATCATTAGGGTGCGCCAGTGCACGACACGTGGCGGCTGATGGGCGCACCACTTGGCCAAAAAGGTGGCCTCTATGGAAGCCCCCCAAGGTTTGCCCATTAATTAGCTCTTTGTTAGCAAAAAAAACGTTAGTCTGTTGCTCGTGAGTTTGAGGGGTGCCAGACATCCAAGGCAGGGCTAGGTTTGGGGCTCCAATTGATGGCGCGTGTCCGAGCCGTCCACCCAGATATATAAAGTTGATCACACTAAGAGTATCATACATGTCAACTAGTCATTTTTACTGAGATAACACACAACTATAAATAAGTAAAGAAAATACTCTTTCCGTCCCCTATTATAAGAACATTTTTTACGTTACGTAAAAAAACACTATTAAATATCATAATATGATATCGTATCACGATTGTATTAGTAGCATAGCTATAAATGATGTCGATTGTGACCAGCCGGGGAAGTGGGCGTCCGGTGGAAGACGCCCCCATGACCACTCTTTGGCCTCGAGATCGGTGTGCTCGTGTACGTTGGCTGTGTATTGACGCAAAATGGAACTAATCCTCCGCATTAAATCCCGGTAGGTAACGTCACCGCCGACGCGCCCGACGCCAAACCTGTCCAAAGTCGGAAAAGTAGCTAAGAATGTTCAAATGAAGAACCAACCAAACACTTTGGGTTCTAGCGGAAGAGTCTCTGCTATGCTCGTGCATATATGCCACCGGATTCTTACAGCTGAGGCACCAAAACACAAGCCAGCAGTTGATAGTAGACACCACACCAGCAGCAACAGCAGCAATGGCGGCCGGAGCAGGAGGAGACGACCTGAAGCTGCTGGGCATGTGGGCGAGCCCGGCGGTCCTGCGGGTGCGCCTTGCCCTCAGCATCAAGGGCATCAGCTACGAGTACCTAGAGGAGGACTTCGCCAACAAGAGCGAGCTGCTCCTCCGCTCCAACCCCGTCCACAACATGGTCCCCGTGCTGATCCACGCCGGCAAGCCCGTCTGCGAGTCGACGATCATCATACAGTACCTCGACGAGGCTTTCGCCGGAGACGCCCTCCTCCCGGCCGACCCCTACGAGCGCGCCGTCGCCCGCTTCTGGGCCGCCTTCATCGACGACACGGTATCGTACCTCATTTCATCCCTCGTGCTTGAGCTCTCGTCGACGGTTTTCTCACCGGCGCGGTTTCGTTTCGTCCGTGCATGCATGCGCAGCTCGTGAAAGCCATGTACAAGGCGTCGTGGAGCAAGACGGAGGAGGAGAAGGCGGAGGGGAAGAAGCAGGTGGCCGCCGCCTTGAAGACGTTGGACGGAGCCCTGGGCGACGTCGCCGGAGGGAAGCCCTTCTTTGGCGGCGACAGCCCCGGGTACGTGGACACGGTGCTCGGCGGCCTCCTCGCATGGGTGCGCTCCATGGACGTGATCATGGACGTCAAGACCATCGACCCCGTGACCATGCCGCTCCTGGCCGCGTGGGCAGACCGCTTCGGCGCGCTGGACGCGGTGGAGGCGGTCATGCCGGACGTGAACAAGGTGGTGGAGTTCACCTTGGCGATGTAGGTTCATGCTGCGGACGAGGCCACCAGCCACAGAAACTATTTTGTTTCAAAGATTACCGCCATGCTTTTCTCGTTGAAATTGTATTCTCTCTTTCACGTTGCCCCGGTAGCGTTCATTATTTAGTTTTGTTGTTGTTGAGTGAACCATAAAGCTTTATTGATCCTGGAAAATATCTATCTATCTATCTATCTATCTTGCAAACTTTTTTGAAAATAATGTCGCTTCACTAGAATGCAAGCACCGTGAGCACACGCCAGACCTTTGCATCACTGTGATGCACACAACTCACCAACACACACACAAAGGTAAAAATTTGGACCTATGAAATTCATGTCGAAGCGAACTCAAGCATACAACAACAACAACAATCAATATCAATCATCAGAAATGACAGAACCCGGATTGAGGCAAAAGTGCATCAAAAACAGCGCCTCAAATAAAAGAACGACACGCATCACCATCGCTAAATCCATCCATGGAGGTTAGATCTTGGATTTTTTTTTTCACGCAGATTATAAGACTATAAATAATGGTTGAGATTGAAAGATCTATAAGTTACACAAAAGTATAAGTTTTACCGACACATACGGATACAACCATATTAACGTAACAATACAAGTGCTCAGTGGCGAAGACCGGGGACGCAGTGGCTGTCGTCCCTAATGTCAGGAATTTGCTGCTAATTTGCTATGAGCAGCGGCATAATTATTAATTATTTGCTGCCAAAAAACTATTTCCCAATAGTATGGGCTTCGAGCTTGCTAGGGCTTTTGCCACTTCGGCAACAATGGCTATGGACATTCAACAATTGTGTGGCCCGCTTTGGGGCTCATCTCTCTAGCTAGGAAACCTTGACATACTCCTTCCTGGGAGACCCGGCTGAGAAGGAGGTTGGGCGAAGGACGTCCTCAACTTGGAGTTTGCTATGTCCGCTTCGGAGTCTTTCACCATGTGTCGTGCCCGTGCCTGTGCCCTACGGCACTCCGGCTTCGCAACGGCTAGACATCTCGGATGGCTTCACGCAGTTCCAGGACGCCTCCCCGTGGACGTGATGTACGACTCACCACAACTCCGACAGTCACGCATAATGTCGAGAAGCTCCACGACAAACATGCCCACCAACTGCTCGAGAATATTCCTCAACCAAATTTGTAGTTTTTTATGCCCATATGCATTTATCAGACCAAATTATGGATGGAGCTTCATTGTGATCATGTTTACGACTCATTCATGATGGATATGATAAATGATGGTCAAGATCTTCCAAATTATGATATGAGTGTTCAAAATCCTCCTTTGTTTGATGTTGGGCAATCATTGGGCGCTAAAAAAGGGAAGGTGAAGGCAATAGGAAATGCATACTCAACCCATGAAGATGTTTTGTTCTGTAAAGCTTAGTTGGATACAAGCATGAATCCTATACGTGGAACCGAGAAAAATGGATCAAAGTATTTGGGAAAAATAGTGCATTGTACCATGAACATAAGCACTACATGGAGCTCCATGCAATCCATACCACATGTAATGAGGGTTCTTGTCAACATAGATGAGCCGCCATCCAACAGTTGTGAACAAGTTTTGCAGTTTATACGCGCAAGTGGTGAATAGATAACAAAGTGGCACTGGAGTCGATAGCCATGTAAGTTTTCTTCACATTGGTCATGATCTTTCTTGCTTGCTTCGTTACTTGCACTATGTTGATGTGTGTTTTCTGCTTGCTAGATGGGGTTAGCCAACACTTTGTACCATCAAATTGAGAAGAGGCCATTCACTATGTCCCTTTGTTGGGTGGAACTGAATGGCGGTCAACACTCTTTGAAGATCTCAAGAATCCCACCAAGAAGAACAATGATGTCACAAAAATTAGCAATGGTGGACGGGCACCTTGGTGCCCGTTTCAAAAAAATCATTTTTCTACAATGCAAAAAAGCTAAAAGATGTAAAAGCGTGCACGCGCGCGCACACACACACACATGTATATTATGTATCTGCAAAAATTAATATTATTTTACTTTCACATCTGGCGTACAAAAAAATGACAAATATGTATTTTCAAATGGGCTTCTTTTTTCTGTTACTGGGCCGGAATTTTTTTATTTTGGTACAGCTTACAAATAACAAAAAATTTCAAACGAAATTTCATGATTTCGTAGTGAATACATACAAGTTTACAGGGAATTATTTTTCATTTTTTTTGCAACTTTAAAATGCCAGTTTTGATTTCTTTTCAAAAAATGGCACCAAGGTGCCCGAGCACTACAACTTCGCACTCAATGATGTCACAAGCTCTCACAATTATATTGGATTGAATGCCAACTGGGGCTCCTGAGGGTTAAGAGCATCTCCAGCCGTTGAGCCCCCCAGGAGGCATTTTTTGTGCCGGTTGGGGTTGTCCGGGCGTAATTTTTGCTCTGGAGGCGATTTTTTTTCAAGTCATTGTGCTCCCAGCCACCAGACGGGGCGCTCTACGCCGGCCACGTGCCCTCTGTGCGGTTCCTGTGCCATGTGCGGAGGGGAGAGAAAAGAGAGGAGAGAGAGGGGATGGGCGACTGATGGTGGGCCATTTGCATGCAAAAAAGTAGCGCCGGCGCCCCCGAGTGCCCCCTGGTGGGCTGGGTTTGGCCTGGGAGCGCCGGCTCTAATTTCCCCAAATCCGGCGAAAAGTAGGGCATTGGGGGCGCCAGTGGGACTTTTTTCGTCCGTCGACGCTAAAAAAGTGCTCTTGGGGGACGGCTGGAGATGCTCTAATGTGCTTCAAATGAAAACGCTTGTGGTACTTAAATGGGCTGCTCTTAGTGCGGCCCATTTAGGACATGCTATTTTTTTATTAAAAAAGTATGTAAATTATAATCGCAATAATACAGTTAAAGTTTAATTATTCATGTGCTATAAATATTATACATAAAAATAAAATAACTAAGTTTTAGAAAATATTCACGTATTATTTTAAAAACATTCATATAATTGAAATTATATATATATATATGCATTCTAACATTGTTGTACAATAAATAATAGAAATACTTTTTTTAAATACAGCTCCTAAATATTATTTTAGTTATTCGGACATTTGAATAATTATGCACACATTTTGTTAATTCGTAAGTATGTTTTTAATAATCATTTTAATTTAAAATTGAAAATGTTTTATACGAATGTTCACTTGTGGAATATATTTACATTATATAAAAATTATGAATGCAAGGCATGAGTGAAATTATACAGCATGAATATCATGAATCTTTAGTAAATGCTGTTATCCATAATTTTGAATAATTTAAATATAAGCCATGCGTGCATTAAAAGTCTTTGTATTAAGTTAAAATTTAATAAAAAAAATATTATCCATGACTGTGTATTTGAAATGTTTTGTATTTACTAAACAACACTCATGCTTATGTTTAAAATTGTATTTTATGCTCCCTCCATTCCTTGAATATAAGTCTTTTTAGAAGTTCCAGCACGGGACTACGTACGTAGCAAAATTAGTGAATCTATACTCTTAAGCATGTCTATATACATATGTATGTAGTACGTTGTGAAACCCTCTAAAAAGACTTGTGTTTAGAAACGAAGAAAGTAATTACTAAGCGAATATATTTATGAAAAAGAAAAGAACACATGGACATTTTTTTAGCAAGTTACCATGTTATTGCATACCTGTATGTATATTTTCGCCGGCGTACGCACTTTTGTTTCGGTAGCAGCTTGGAAAATAAGCAGGCAGCCCTTGCTGCTACGATCGAACCGACCGGATCGGCCGTGTTTCCGAGTGTCATTGTCTGCGCGTCCAGCTCGTGAGCGTTTGGAAGCGCGTGCCCGTCTCCACCCTGTTTCTTTCTCTACTAGAAAAAGAAAAGGAAAGAGAAAAAGAAAGGCGACGACGAGACGAGCGCTGCTGGCTTCGCGGCTGCTTCCGTCTCCCGTGACGCGCACAGGCGTGCCCCATGCCGTGTGCCCACAAGCAAGTCACGCACCGCAACCAGCTGATTAACCACCGTCAGGCCAGATTTCCTTCCTAACCATAGCATCCCCATCCCCCAGGTCCGCGCTTGACCCAGCCGTGGGCGCGTGCGCGTGCGCCCGGACCGGAAGAGGAGAAGGGGGCGGCAATCAATCAATCAATCGGTTTGACACGACCGGGTCGGCTCCCCTTCTCCTTCCTCCCTCGCTCTCTCTCCCTACTGCTTCCATCTTACCACCACTACTACTGTTTTATTTATTTATACCCGCGCTCCAACATTTCCTCCTCCTCCTCCTCCTCCTTGCCCAAACCCCAGGCCCCTTCCTTGGCTGCGGATTTTCCATTTCACTGCTCGGCCACCGATCGATCTCGCCTCCGCCATGAGCGCCGCCAGGTCCTCCTTCTTCCCCTCCAACAACAGGAACAAGCCCGCCGCCGCCCGGAACCCCTTCGACTCCGACTCGGACGACGACGGCGGGATGCTCCAGCGGCGGGGGCCCGCGCGGGCCTCCTCCGTCCCGACCCCCGCCGCCGCGCCGGCCAGGGCCTCCTCCTCCTCCGCGCCGGTCCCCGCCCTCGAGGCGGACCAGCGGGGCGCCCTCTTCGGCGCCGCGGGCCCCGCGCCGTCCGGCTACGCGTCCTCCTCCTCCGCGGCCGCCAGGGGCCGGTACAGGAACGACTTCCGCGACTCGGGCGGCGTGGAGGCGCAGTCGGTGCAGGAGCTAGAGGGCTACGCGGCGTACAAGGCCGAGGAGACCACGCGCCGGGTCGACGGCTGCCTCCGGGTCGCCGAGGAGATGCGGGACACCGCATCAAATACCCTCCTCCAGGTGCACCAGCAGGGGCAGCAGATCAGGCGCACCCACGCCATGGCCGTCGACATCGACCAGGATCTATCCAGGGTAAGAATCCAATTAGACTGTTGCTGTTGCTTACTGCTTGTCCTGTAGCAGACCAATTTTGTTACTCTGAACTAAGATCGATGTTGGAAGCTTGAAAGTAGTTTGTTGTTGTTACTTGCTGGTGAGTACTAGCAGCCCAGTTTTGTTCCTCTCAACTAAGATCAATGTTTGAAGCTTGGAAGTACAGTTTATGGCATGCCTGCAAATATTAGCTCCCCAAACTCTGAACGACAACATGTTTTGGAAATGTTAACCTGGAACTGTCTGCCAAGGAATAATCCGTTTGATTGCAACATTAATTTAGTCAGAATTACGGTGGCGAATTGCTCCCAAGACGGACAAGTGCCTGACAAGCGATTTTGTTGTCCAAACCTTTTTCAGGGGGAAAAGCTACTAGGGGATCTTGGTGGTTTGTTTTCCAAGAAGTGGAAGCCAAAGAAGAACGGCGCAATCAGGGGCCCTATGCTGACCAGAGGTAATTTCCAGTGCCATCTTAAGCAGTGTTTGAGAAATGTAGTCTTGAAAAGAACACATGTGTCTCACTAACATGAAACAATATGGACTATATATGATCTATTTTGTCTTATAACTCAATGGATGGAATTAAATGGATGCAGATGATTCCTTCATACGCAAGGGCAGCCATATGGAACAGAGGCATAAACTGGGGCTGTCAGATCATCAGCGCCGATCCAATACACGCCAATTCCTATCCGAACCCACGTCAGGGCTTGAGAAAGTCGAGGTATATAGAACTGCTATGAATAAATACCTCAAAATTTTCTTCTCAGGATCACATATAGAAAATACCAGATTTTATTTGAATGGTTTGTAGTTCCTGATCATCTGGTTGTTTCCCTCAGGTGGAGAAGGCAAAGCAGGACGATGGCCTATCTGATCTTAGCGACATACTGACCGAGTTGAAAGGCATGGCCATTGACATGGGAACTGAGATTGAGGGGTAAGCGGCACTTCACTCTTGGTTCTTACTTACTGCTCATAGCCTAATAGACACTTCAACCCAGATTGCTGAAGTTACACAGAATACATGCTGTTAATCACAAATCCATAACACCTTTTATACTGATAAATATCCATTGCACATTTCCGTCCGTTGCTGCCCATGGAAATACTGTAGTAGCTCACAAAGTAGCTCCAAAATCTAGAAACGATTTACCATCTGACATTGTCGATATCTGAATATCTGATGGAACATTTCTTTAGTTATATTTTAGCACCATCGCTTCATGCTTCAAGGTGCAACATTTACAAACAGGCAGTGTGACACGCTCTCTTCTGTATATTTGTTGGTTTCAGGCAAACAAAGGATCTGGGTCATGCAGAGAAGGACTTCGACGAACTTAACTACAGGGTCAAGGGAGCGAACGCTCGAACCCGTCGTCTGCTTGGGAGATAGACAAGAAGCATATGTTGTTGTCACCGGAGGATTCCTGTGACGCTCATTATCTTCTGCAGTTTTCTCTTGGGTTGGTAATTCAGATCACTTTGTGCATACGGCTCTGATCAGGATGGTTCATTGGGAGGTGACTGGGGAGTTGTATCAGGGTTTATTGTGTATATGCTAGACGGCGGTTCATTTCCTATGTTGCAATTGTAGTACCTTTGCTATAGACACTAGACACGTCTGTATTCAGTTTTCTTGTTTTGCAATCTCTATGCTGCAGGAAAGCACAACATTACACATTTGTTTATGGAGTTGCTAATTCCGGATTTGGTATTCTGAGTGGTCATGGCTTTGAGATCCGTGTTGTTTTCTTCTGTAATTCTTGATCACTTATACGGAAAGGCTTTTGGGCGTGCCGCGGGGAGTTTCAGGGCCTAGGGAGGCTGTTTGTGTGTTTGGCTTGTAGCAATCTTGAGTTTCCCAGGCCATTTTGTTTTTCTATATACGTTCAAACTGCTGGAAACACAAAAATTGTTGTACTTCTTCCGTAATTCTTGTCGTGGATTTATTTCAAATTTGGGGGAACTGCTGTTTGTGTTTGAGAGAGTAGAAGATATCAGTTGCATATTTGTTACGGTCTGAGTTGCATAAATTTACAGGGGAGAGGAGAGAGGGTGGGGGCAATTATTTACATACATATGATTGGCCGCCCATATGAGTTAGGGTGCTGCAAGCGTTCACTTACATGCTGCATAAGTCTGATGATTTTTTTTGGCGATTACTAAGGTTAATGGGAATTTGTTTCATGTATACAAAATTGTGTTGAATGTGTGTTTGAAATGTTGCGATATTTTCATCTACGCTTTCGGCATACTTTAAGTAAAATGTTACAAACATACAGAAGATGCTACGAGTGAGGATTTTTCGGTATACTTTAAGTAAAATGTTACAAACATACAAAAGATGCTACGAGTGAGGATTTTCTGTAGCAAAGGTTAGGATGGCGCAAGGTCGTGCAACCGTTTTCCCTCTTTCCACCGAACTGAGGCATAGTGCTAGCTATAATAATTGCACCACAAGAAGCATGTCAACGATCGAAAGTGTTGTTCTACTCCCGAGCTCATGTGAGCTTGGGTGAACAGTAAAATCGAAAAAAAATGGAAACCAAATTCACAAAATTCTGAATTTTTTTTGTGTGAAGCATTGACAAAATGTTTGTTGCCTTATAAAATTTCATCACAATACGACATTCGTGTAAATCATGGCAAAAAAAAAAACAGCACTCCAAAATGTTGTTTTCGAACACCTTTTGGAGCATCGATTTTGTTTTTTTTGCCATGATTTACACGAATGTCATATGGTGATGAAA
>CBMN010758294.1:0-11323 GCA_000582825.1 Hordeum pubiflorum
GAGGGGGGGGGGGGAAGAGAACAAAGAAGCCTCCCAATAGTGTAGGGGTTCTCCCCCTAATGGGCTACAACCCACCTCCAACCCCAACTAGAGGCACCCTCCCACCTCCTTACTTCAAGGGTAGCCTTGGTCATTTGTCGAAGACCCCTAGGCTATACAAGGCCCTCCATAGGCATGTAAATCACTCACTCCCACTTGAATAAACTCAAGAGGAGGGTCACTCTCCCCTACTAGCTCTCTTAAGAGTTAGGAAGGCCGAGATTCGGAGTCGGATGGACCAGACGCGGACTAGTTGGGAGTCGTGGGACTCTGAAAACGGCGACACAAGTGTTTCGTACAGCGAGCACCACTCTCGACGACCCTTCAATAGGACGTTGGTCGTGCTCCTACGAGGCGAGCAAACCTATTTAAAGAACAGGTTGGGACTCCGAGGGACCAGACGCGGACTAGTTGGGAGTCATGGGATTCCGGAAGCGGCGACACACGTGTTCCGTGACCCTTCAATAGGACGTTGGTCGTGCTCCCACGAGGCGACCAAACCTATTTAAAAAACATCGTTGAGTCGAGTGTACAGCGACCTTCGCTATAAAGCCGCCGTACGCACCCCTGCCTACTCGTTTCCAACCATGCTGCTAGCGATACCCTTAGTCGAAAGTTGATTCTTGAACGTTCGCAAGTACTCCTTAACACCCCTCCGTCTCAAATGCAAAGCATACGCAAAGCATTTCATTTGAAAAAGTGTAACACTAAGATAAATAGCGAAATTCCAAAATCCACGTCTTGAGAGTATCATAGTAGCATGGATTCTTTAGAAACATGTTGAGTCAAGCCAAAAAGGGATAGAAGAAGCATGTTGCAAAGATCATAGCATAAGAAACCGGTGGAGCAAGAAGCTTGGGGGCAAGAAAGGGGTGTAGATCAACAACAATGCAAAAGGAGGGCACATAAGTCGTACAAAGACAACCACGACGAGAAAGGCCACAAAAATTGTACAGAAAGGGCCAGTGCTAGAAAAGAAGGCTGACATATAAATGTATGGTGGACACACAGGACATATTAAACACGAGAGAGCAACAAATTTGGTGGACACAATGGAAAGTAGAAAGCTTGAAGCTAGAAAGCACATATGAGACAATGACACACGAGCCATTGTGTCTAAGGGGAGGCGAGGCTCGGGAGGAGGCCTTGCAAGTAATATGCCGATCAGTACACAACATCGATGCAAGGTGCATGCGTGAGACGTGGTCTGCGAGATGACCACCGTAAGAAATCAAGAAATCGCCGGCAGCGAGAGAGACGAGGTCTGATGCCACTGTACCTTTTCTTTTACCCATTTTCTGTTTTCTTTTTCTAAACCAAACACATGGTCATGTAGGATGCTTCACGAGAGAAACAAATCACGTATGGTGTCGAGCAAGAGCCGGAACAGTGAAATACCGGCGAGGGGTGGGACAATGGATGCTGACGAGTGGCGGCGATTAGTGTGATGTCGGCAAGTGGCGTAGCCTGAAGGGGGCAGTGACGATCTTGAGGCATCGGGTTGTAATGGGAGGGTTAGGGAAGTGTGTGCACAGGACATTACGACATAGAAGGCGATGACGTGTCCTTTGAGTCTGGGGAGGGGGGACGCGGAGTCCCGGCGTCGAACGAGTGCACCCGACCTAGTCATCGTCGGAGTGCACCACAAGTTCGTGCGTCGGAGTGGCACGATGAAGTTGAAGAGCTTAGTGAGCTGTGCTGTGCTGTGCACATAACACAATGATGGGTTTCACCACCTAAAGATGGGCTCGGGCAGCGCGTGCATGAACAAACACGCTTGCTTCACAATGTGAGTGATGCATGCATGTGGAAGGAGGGTCAAGTAGTATACCATCCTTGAAGGGGTCAAGTAGATACGTGTAAAGGAGAAGATTCACCTTTATATGTATGATGTGGAAGGTGCATGTGTCTCTTGATGCTGGAGAACATGACATGGCGATGTCCACGAGATGCTCCACATCACTTTGAACTTTTAGTAGCACCACTAGTGGTTGTAGCTTGTTGATATGGCACCATGCTTCAAACTTGAAAGTTGGTGGTGAAGTTCCTTGAAGTGTATGCCTTGCACTTGTACTTGATGTCATCTGGGAGTTGTCGCTTGATGAACCAACTCAAGCAAAGTTGTGTAGGGTTGAAAATCCGCAAGTCTACTTGATTGGGTGGTTGAGTCTATTGAGGAATTGCGCCATCGTTTGCTCATCAGACTCCTTGACATTAGCATGACTCGTTGCTATTTCCATCTCCTTGTTGTACTCTTCAATGATCTTTATTCCTTGCTTGAGGACGCCACAAATCTCGCTCTCATGACTTGCTTCATGTCATCCCAAGTAGGAAGGGAGAATCTCCTTGCTCTTGTTGAAGTTCTTGTATTTGTTCCCACCATATGAGTGCATAGTCGTCGAACTCGAGGTGGGTCATGGCAATCTTCTTTGGCTCGTCATAGTTGTGGACTCGGAAGATCTTGTTCACCTTGAGTGCCCAAGAGATGTCATCCTCAGGGTCGATGCAGCCAGAAAACTTAGGCATCGTGAACTTGAGCTTGCCAAAGCGTTCCTTTCTGTCTTGACGATTGCGAGTTTGACGTTGTTCTTGCCACTGAGGCAGTGGGTTTTCTTCATTGTCGCCATCTTATCAAGTGCGCTCAATGCAAGGTGCATGTGCCCTTCGTTGTAGCGCATGGCGTTCCTTGCATTGAGATAATGCACAGAGTGACTATAACATGATATGATCACAAGCGATCACTAAGCTGCACAAGTTAACGAGTCCTGGCAATTCTCAAATAGCTAGTCTCGATAGGTAAATGTATTTGCAAAGGATTGAATGGATCTCAAGGGTAATGGTAAGGAATGTAAGGTTTGTGTGATGGAACATATGCCTTGTCAACACCTGTACCACGAGAAGAGTGGTGGTGACAGTCTTGCTTCTGGTGTCTGTATCAGAGGGATGGAGTTATCGTCGTCGAAGGCGAACTTGGGATTGATGGAGCGGTACACGTGGCCTTGGAGTGTTGGCGAAGATGCCAAAGTGATCTGCGAGGGTCGGATCTCCGGGGTTGGGGGCCTAGATCTTCGGGGTGGTCGGGTTTCCGATGCCATTCCGGATTTCCATGGTTGGCCGAATGTCTGAGGGGGTCGGGGTACCTGACATCCGGAGGCGACATGTTTTGAACTCGTAACCGAAGTGTAAAAGAACTTTTTTTGGCCAAAGTGACGCAAATTGTGGTAGATCCACTTGCATAACACTGGGATCCATGGATTAAATCCAACCAAAATCACAAGAAGCAACAAATTGCTCGAAATTGGGCATGGCTATTTTCGTTGGCGAAGATGCCAAAGTGATCTGCGAGGGTCGGATCTCCGGGGTTGGGGGCCTAGATCTTCGGGGTGGTCGGGTTTCCGGTGCTATTCCGTATTTCCATGGTTGGCCGAATGTCTGGGGGGTCGGGGTACCTGACATCCGGAGGCGACATGTTTTGAACTCGTAACCGAAGTGTAAAAGAATTTTTTTTGGCCAAAGTGACTCAAATTGTGGTAGATCCATTTGCACAACACTGGATCCACGGATTAAATCCAACCAAAATCACAAGAAGCATCAAATTGCTCAAAATTGGGCATGGCTATTTTTGTGGAGATTTTCAAAATAGGTAAGAAAATTTCAACATGAGGCTTGAAAATGGAGATGGATGGGGATCCAATTCATAGCAACCTTGCTCATGATACCAAATTATATGGGTCAAGCCGCTAGGGTGGCTTGATCTTCATGAATTGGAACTGGATTTGAGAAGTAACACAACGATCAAGGCAAAATAAACGGAACACAAGAGGAAAATCACTCGTAGGACAAGATCCGCACCAATTACTCCTAATCCAAGTCAATCTAAAAGGTGCACCTTAGGTCCAAGAACAACAAAGGAAATAAAGGTAAACAAGGGTAGTTCTTCCCCAAATCTCTAGGAAAGATGGAGATCTTGAGAGATAATTCTTCTCCAACTTCTAGGAAGTGGAGGTCTTGAAATTCATAGGATTCTTCCCCAATCAGGTGGCTTTGATCCTACTAAGAGGAGATAGATTGATTAAAGCTCTCTTACGTTTTCTAAGATGAGAGGGGGGGGGGACAAGTGAGGGTATAAGGTACATTTCCCGTCATTTGCACAACTGAGATCGGGAGGGGGTGGGGGGGGGGAGAGGTGATGGAGATCCTGGATGTCCATAGAGCAAAACCACCCCAAGCCCGAATTTCCGGGGGTCCGAAGGCCTAGATCTCCCGGGTATCCAGAGATTGTGCCATTAGTGGCCTGGAGCTCCACGATCCTTTGGGCTGGATCTCCGGGTTGTCCAGAGGGCGGGCCACCAGTTGGGGATTTCGGTCTCCGTCTTCTCTCTCCTTATCATGGGCTTGGCATTCCTTCCTTGCTTCATTGTTACCGTCGACATACCTAATCACGTAGAGTTCCACTTTGAGTTAGTAGCCATGTCTCATCCAGATGCATAGGAAGCTCATAGTGGAGTGAAGTCACCTAAGTTTCAATAGCACGTGTGCGAGCCCTTGTCATCGGTCCAGTTGGAGCTTGTGGGGTTGATGATGGGTTCATGGTGATGTCCATGGGATGCTCTGTATCAATTTGGATTTGTAAGATATGACAAATATGCCCAAATGCACATTTGAATATTTTTATATGATCAAAAGGGTGAATAAAGTGTAGTTTTGGAATCTACAATTACTGAGTACTATAGAAATAGATTTCATTTTTTTTTGAAGATTAGATGATTTTCTGGCTAAAAGTAACACGTGACGGATTCTGATAGGCCGGTACCGTTTCGTTGTGATGATTAAAACATATCCGTCTTATCAGAGATCAACGACTGCCACCGCGTACCGCTTCAGTAAGTTTAATGGATCAACCAAGGGCATTGGTCCAAGGATTAATGATATCGCATACCTCTTTGCCGATATAAGTGATCTAATCCTATGGCTCCGCTATGGATCCAACGATTGATAGAAAAGGGGATCAAAGGTTCATTGGACTGGGCTAAAAGGCCGCCGACGTTACGGAAGAAGATGGTGGTGCTCGGAAGTGGTTGTTGTCGTTGTTTGTAGTCGTCGGGGAGGTTGAAGGAATAGCGGATGGGCTTGGTGCCGTCAAGGTGATCTCATTGCTGTTCGCGGCGGTGTCAAGCTTGTCCTCTGGCATTGGAGATCGCTGGCTAGAGTTGTCGGGTGGTGGGCATGCACACGAGACTAGGGAGAGTATTTGGTGCTACCGAGGCTCAGGTGCTACTGTGATACGGGCTCCTGGGCCGTCGGATTCTCAGATCGGACGGCATTTGGGATCTGTTGGATCTGTTGGACCTATGTGTATTTTTTGGACTGCTAGGAGGCTTATTTACAAACGTTGCAGAGTTACTGGGAGCCGTCCGATCTAAGAATCCGAAGGCCCAGGAGCCTGTATCACGGTAGCACTTGAGCCTGGGTAGTACTAGATATTTCCCCGTGTCTTCGTGCTCTGGCTTAGAGCTCAAGTGAGTAGAGGTGTCAGCGAGATTCACAAGGACAAAAGGAGAAGAAAGAGGGAGGAATCGGGGCTTGGCTCACCTTATAGGTGACAGGACCTTCGTTGGAAGCCGAGGAGAAAATGGGGTTCCATAGAGCAATTTTACTCGACAATGTGCAGTGCTTCAACAAGCTTCTGGGAGGAGAGGAGATGCAGTGTGGGGGTGCTCGGGCTGCGCTTTTTATAGCAAGGGGAAGGTGGTGCTGGCGAGGTGGTGGAGAGATGGTGCTGGCGGTTTCAGCCTCCCTTATTAAGGGCTGTTAGGAACCGCCTTCGTTATTAAGGGCTGTTAGGGTTTCATTTAAGTGCACCGAGTAGATGAGTGATTGTGGCGGAGCTTCTAGGTACTTCTCATGTCATTTGTGGCCCCAGGGAGAGGCGAGGTGCGGTATTGGCCGTTGCGCCATCGGTTGGTCGGAAGCCTGGCCATCGGGGAGGTTGGGGATAGATCCGACAGGTGGGACCCAACTGTCATTGGGAGAGGGAGAATTTGAGCTGCTGCTAGATGGTCTTGTTGTGTTGCTGCTCTGTGCGGTATTGTGGGCTGGTTTCGGCCGGATAGTCTTAGTTTTTCTATTTTCTGTTTTCCAAAATAGGATTAGGTTTTGATTCTCATATAAAATATCAAAGCTTATCCATAAAATCCAGAATATTCACAAAAAATAAACTAGATATTTTGGACTAAGGAAAATATTTCCAGCCCTAAATATATTTAATAATTGCATTTTCATTTTTATAAACCCATTATAGGATTTATAAATTCCTTAAAAAATAGCTTGTAGGGTTTTATAATTCCTTTATTTATACTAGAACTCTAAATATGCATACGAGGTATACCTAAATTATTCCCAATTATAATTTGAGGAAGTCATGTGATCCTCCACTCTTTTTTATTTTTATTTTGGAAATCAATTTGAATATTCCTTCCTTAAAATCTAAATGGGCAAGCAAAAGATTATGAGATGCATATGCTTCTAGTAACACCCCAAATTCCCAAATTCATTTTGGGGTGTTACTTCGTTGCGCCATTGTGCGTTTTACTTTAGCGGATTGAACTCCACCTCGACGTGTTCTTGGACGCCAGACTTGCAGATGATGAGGGGTAGTTGCGGGCGGCGAGGTCGAGCTAGAACGTGACGTAGTCAGTGATCTTGGAGTGTATTGAGAGGGTTGTAGCGAAGACGGGTAGGGTTGAGAGGGAATTGGCGGAGGGAATGACCTGGGTGATCGACGGCACAATGGCGAGGGACCGCGGAAGGGCAGGCGGGTGGGGAGATCACGGTGTCGATGAGGCCGGCTGGTGTCGTTGAGGCTGGCTGCTTGAGATCCTGAAGGATCGGTAGCAACAGAGGTCGACGATGAGCTAGGGCTGAGGGCCGTGGTGGTGTCAGCCATGGCGAAAGAGAGGGAAAGCTTTTTGCTCTGATTACCAAGAAGAATGTTGTATTACTCACATGATGATTACATACACTGTAGGTGGCTCTATATATACTGGCTGTGGAGCAACGACATGATAAGGTGTGTACAACATGCCTATCTAGGTTTAGGCATGGGCAGCGTGCGTGATGACCTAGAACTAGGCGCAGGAATCGATCGAGCTGGTAGAGATGCGGACATGGAGGAGGATAACGTGGTCCAACATATTGATCCCTCCACTTTGAGACTTGGTGTAGCCTAATCCCTTAGGATAAAGCAATAACATGACGCGGCATGGCATATCATGGTGTGAAACCGAGTTAACGCTACATGTAACTAACTCAGCACCATTATCCTCTCACTCTGATGGTGAGCTCTGCATGGCCCCAACCGCATCACACTGCGCCCCTTTTCACCCAAAAGCTGACCAGAACAAAGGTTGATTTTTAAGCAACTAATATGTCAGACGGAGCCGATCCTTAATTTGAGTTAATTGTCCCATATTTATATCTCTTTGAGGGTTTTGTTTCCTGCTTGCTTTATCTTCCCGTCCTATATTAATCAATTCTTCTCTGCTAGATATAGAATCTGTACCTGCTTTAAAGATTCAGAATGGATTTCGATTAAAATGTATTTATTTGTTCCTGTAGTCCAGAGCATCCATTGTCCAGAGCACATGGGCGCTCAAACTTGGGTGATAGACAGTACAGAGATGGTGTAGCTGTATCAAGGTACCTCAGTAAGTTTCTATTTTATTAATTTGTTAAGTCTTAATCAACAAATAAGAAGATAGTTAAATAGCTCATTGCCATGATTTAAAGGAAATGCCTGAACAACGAAGGTAGCAACATTTCTGATTGTTCAAATAGACCAAGTAATGTGAATATGATAAATATAACAAAGAGTTCTCGAGTGTCATGTTTTTGTTTTATTTTATTGTTTCAGAACTCGGCAAACAGGTCCTTGAGCGTCAGATGTTGTTTTTAAATTACATTGGCATCATATTTTTAAGAGGAAAACAATCCTTATTTGCCACCCATTTCCTGATCTGCTGCTGAAAAAATAACCCCTTTGTGATTGAGTTTCAATTGGCATATTGCCTTGTATTTTTGGGTTTAATAGTGGGAATTGGTGCTGACTGGTTTCTTGGACTTCCCCCCTTCTATTTTGAGAATAAGTTCCTGGATTTTTTTCAGCATGTTAAGGTTGTCCGTGCAATCAAGTTGTACTTGGTTTATTGGGGTCGTGCTTTAGGGCATAAAAGATCTTGTTACACATGATTCTCCTTTGTTTGAGATATATTATATATAATCAATGCAAATCTAATCTGCACTTCTATGCTTTGTTAATCTGTACTTAACTTTGGAAGCCAGCTCATATTTACAAGCTATTAGTGATTAACAATATTGCAGTTAACATTGTTGCTAATGCTACAGTATTATCTTCTTTTTGACCTAATTAATTGTGTCTTACTTGATGTTAGGTCAGATGGTGCATCAACATCAAATGCACGGAGAGGACGTCCAAAAAGTATGAGTACATCACCTGAAATTGGTGACGACTTTGCGAGGTTTGTAGTCAGACCTTTCGCAGTTCGTACTACGGCAGATAGTAGCCACACAAATCTTTCTGACGAGCTCTCATTTGGTGCTGGACGGAGTCCGGGGTTTTCACGCTTTGTTCGTGCTACAAGGCGACCATCCATGGCTCAATTGACTGCTGCAGTTGGAAGCTTACATGGAAGTCCTGGGTACCTTGGAAGTGAAATTCTTCTTCTGGGTTGCCGCCATAAACTGTTGTTGGACCATCATTGCCTTGCTCACCAAAACCTACTGCACAACCCTTCATGCATGTTAAGCGGCCAAACATTAGAGAGAATACATCACCTCCTTGCGGACTGGCTTTTCTAGGGTCGTCTAGTGTGCAATTCTCTCGTGGATCCATGCCCCTAGTTGTGGTCTCGTGTTGATTCTGCTGGCGAGTATATCTCTCGTTTGTTGTGTTACTTCCTTGCTGAGCAGGGCACTTTTGCTTAATTCTCTTGTCCCGGTGCTCACACCTACAATGGTGTTGCTTAGCGCAAGCATGGTCACCTTCTTGAAATGGCTCATGTGGATAATTGTCACTTCTCTTCCTTCACTTTTGGGGTGAGGTTGTTTCCCCATGTGGATAATTGTCACTTCTCTTCCTTCACTTTTGGGGTGAGGTTGTTTCCACATCAAGCTATCGTCCAAATTCAACCTTCCTACGCTTGCAGGGTGGCACACCTCCTGAGTGTCTTTGTTGGTTGTTCTACGGACTACTTTGCACTTCAATTGTTCGGTTGCGTTTGCTATTTCCTTTTGGCACCTCGTGAATGCAACAAACTGACTGTTGACTTTGTCATCTTAGGTTACAATGATGAGCACAAGGGCTACCGATGTTGGGATCCTACTGGCCGTCGGATGTAGATTTCTCAGGATGTGACATTCGATGAGTCCCATCCTTTATCTACGTCCATCCTCTCCTTCGGCCTCTGTGGAGGATATTTCCTTCCCGACTTTTCTTGATACACCTACCAATCTAGTTTAACCCATAGTCGCCTTGTTCGGGGGTCGAAGGTCCATTCCCTGAGCCGCGGTCGATCGACCCAGATCGAGGGTTAGGAATGATGTGGGGTCGAGCTGGGTCGGTTGTCAGATCACAACCAGAATCGATGATTGTTTATCCCAAACAGTATGCAAAGTTCACGTACCAGGCAATCCATCGCATTGTACGCCGCTCCACCGGTGTCCTCACGTCTATGGTCCGCAACTCTGCCTTTGAGCCGTCGAACTGTATGCTACGGTATACATCTCTCCCATCCCGCCATGGACGGATACGCCTTAAGCCGGCAAGGTCTGAGGAAAGAAAACTGAACGAAGTGGTTGACTGACGGGGACGACAAGGCGCTGGAGGTAGGGTTGGAGCTGGATCCATGGGAGATGAACTGACGGGGACGACAATGCTTCGTGGGAAAAAATGTGCAGATGGAGGAAAGATCCTGCTGTAGGTTGGATTGTGGACCCCATATTTTATCTTTTTTATTTGCTGAGGTCGCGCAAAATTTATGATGTTTTATTTCACCCCACAATATTTGGAAAAAAAATCACCAGATGATCCTAAATTCCTAGTCCTCTACCTTACCAGGTCATCGACCCAACATCATTGTGATCGCGATCCACGTCGAGGTGGCAACCAGCGACCCCGTTCCTCGACCCGAATGACCCAGATTCCTGAAAACTATGGTTTTGCCCTTGTCTACTCATCCCACTTTGTCTACTTGTATTACTTACTACAGGTCATCACCTATGGCTTCCCCACCTCGTGCCTCACCTGAGGCTCTCCCCGTGGTTCCTTCTAGTATTCTTCCCTCCTGTCCTACATTACACTTGTGGTCTGTGTATTTTAGATCCTTATGTTGAGCCTTTTTTTGATGCACCGTTGTCTCCTTATGAGCTATGTCACTTGCCTCCTGCGTCTCCTCCTACTGGCGATGCACCTCTCTGCCTACTTATGGCTTCCGATCTCGGCCGCGTTTGATGATCAACCGCTATTGTTTTTCTTGCACCGCTCTTCTCGAGCCGGCTTCTTATCGTGGCGTTGTTGTTCATTCTAAATGGCAGCATGTGATAGCAGAGGAGATTGCTTCTCTTGAGTGTATTGGCACATGCTATCTCGTTTCCCTTCCTCTCTGTGTTTGTCTCGTCACTTGTAAGTAAGTCTACAAGATCAATACTCGCTCTCTCGAGCACTACAAGGCTTGTCTCGTGGCTTTTGGAAGGAGCATGGTCGTTACTATGACTAGACGTTTGCTCTTGTGGCTCACATGACCACTGTTCGCACCCTTGTTGTGGCTTCTGTTTGCCACTGGTTTGTTTCTCAGGCTTGATGTTAAGAGTGCGTTTCTCAATGGTGCGTGAGGAGAGGTCTACATGCATTCACCTTCTAGATATTCTGTTCTAGATGGCATGGTTTGTTGTCTTCATCGCTCCCTCTATGGCCCCAAGCAAGCCCCTTGTGTCTTGTTTGAGTGCTTCGCCTCGGTGGTTAATGTTGCAGTTTTTTGGCGAGTGACCATGATCTTGTGTTTTTGTCCACCTTTTGCCCCGTGATAGGATTCTCTTTGACGGCAGAGATGATGATACGGGGCACACCCGTGTGTGTCGATCTTTCACGATTTGGAGGGGGATTCCACGAAGAACACGGGGAAGAACGAGGCGAAATCACAAGAGGAACACTCAAGAACAAGTCCAATCACACATCCATTATGCTCACATCCACACAAGATCCACAAGG
>CBMN010758306.1:0-10096 GCA_000582825.1 Hordeum pubiflorum
TCCGTCGGCGACAGCCGCGGGCAAAACCCTAGATCTCCCTCCCGCTTAAACCCTCCAACAAGGTAATGCTTCTCGCCTCGAGATTGTGGCGTTGGCTCTAGATCTCCTCTCCTCTCCGATCCTCTCGTCTCCGTTTGCCCGAGCGTGGCGTAAGGAATTCCGTGGTGACTTTGTGGTCGCTGCTCCTGTTTCAGCGGCGGCAGGATGGCGGAGCCGTCCAAGGTGATCCACATCCGGAACGTCGGCCACGAGATCTCCGAGGTGAGAAGAGACGGAAATCCCGCACCTTCTCTTCGTCGATTATCTGTTCCGCCCGTGCCTGATTTTTGTTTCTACTAGTAATAGTAATCGGGGGAGTGCTTCCCTGAATAAAAATTTCGCCTTTACTGGTAATGCACTCAGCATGTGCTTCTCCTTATCTTCCAGGCCGATCTGCTCCAGCTGTTGCAGCCGTTCGGCGCGATATCCAAGCTCGTCATGCTGCGTGGCAAGAATCAGGTGGGTTCTTTTCTTCCTTGTTGGCCGGTGGTGTTTTTTTTTATTAAGCAATCAAACAGTCCTGGTGTTGATACTGTAAGCTTTGCGGTGCAGGCCCTTCTCCAGATGCAAGACATTCATTCTTCCGTGAGCGCGCTGCAATACTACAATGGCGTCCAACCTAGCGTAAGGTGATGCGGTTCTTGGTTGTGTTGGTTTCTGGATGCCAAGAGCCCAGTATTTACACTTATGGCTGCTGCTACGCAGTTGTACTTAGTTTTTGTAATGCTAGCTGCTGGTACATACAGTACATATTTATGGCTCGTTCTGAATAATGCGTGCTTAATTATATGGTCTGCACCTTCTGCGGTATATGTCAACCAATAGAACTTAGTGCACTTGTGTGTTACATTATTTTTTACCTAATAAAAGACAATTGGGCTTCTCATTAACTTTCATATCTTGTTTGGTATGTTCTCATTCCTTTTCGCACACCTGTGCACCCTTTTATGTCAATTTAGGGGAAGGAATGTTTACATGCAATTTTCATCCCACCAAGAACTTACCACTGACCAGAGCTCTCATGCCCGGAATTCTGATCAGGTATACTTGTCTACCCTGAACTTTTGAGATTCGTTTTATAAGCTTTTCAGAGTTATCTGGAGTTGTCTTCATCATTAGTGAACTATAAAATCTCGATCCTTAGTGTTTTTTATAGCCTCGTGTTGCACAATCAGCCGCATGATACTCTTAACTACTCCCTCTCTACATAAATATAAAACGTTTTAGATTCTGTAAGTCCAGGTTGTGGATGATATTCAAAATAAGGGCACATGTTCTTAAGTTATTAAACACTACTTTTGACTTGTTTGTGGATGCTAAACGTGCACAGTGCTTACCTCAATTACACATTGACATGTTATCTAGTCCCCTCAGTGGCATGAAATGGTTTGCCGTGGGACTATATTTGTGAAAAGGTGCCTAGGAGGTTACAAGTTTGGGATATGATAGTGCTATCATGCTAAAATGGAATCTACATCTAGGAAATATGGTAGTGTGATTATGCTAAAAATAGGAATTTGAATTACTGTGACACCATGAATTGTGAGACACTTCATATATCAAAATTTGAAAGACGTTTAGCTATGTTTAGTATCTTCTCATCATTTCTTCTTAGATAGCTGAGTTAAATTGTAATGTTATATCTACTGCCTCTTATTTTTCCAACTAGATATACCTATCTATTCCTCTCTATTTATTCTTTTCTTTCTTCCACTCTTCTGTCTCGGTGCTCGTTTGCTGCTGGCCCTCAGGACTCAGAACCCAACCGAATCCTTTTAGCTACTGTCCACCACATGCTCTATCCTATAACGGTGGAGGTTCTGCATCAAGTTTTCAAAGCATATGGATTCGTGGAGAAGATTGTCACATTTCAGAAGTCAGCTGGTCAGACTCCGCATCTCTTTCTCTCACACACACCTATACGTAAACTTCATATGAATGCTCTGATTCACTCCCCAGTTTGCGTGTGAAATATAATGTTGATCTATCAACAAGTGTTTGTAATATGTGTATCAGGCTATAACTTCTGCACAAAACAGCAGGTGTATGCCAAACTGTTGTATGAACAGTGTGTGTATCAATTGATTACATTGGATGTTACATTCTATAGCAATGGGTTTGGCACAGTTTGAAAACATGTGTACTAATAATTGTAGTAACAAAATACTGAATTATAGCGGCATATGTTACTGTAGACTTATACCTGTGGATGCAAGCTCTCTCCTTTTTTTCCCTGGATAAAGCCTAGTGCTCCTGTCGCTCCTTCAACTGGAATAAACAGTTGGTTATCTTTACCATCTGAAAGAGATGGTTCAATAGATTTTGTTTAATTGATGCAGGTTTTCAAGCCCTCATCCAGTATCAATCTCGTCACGAAGCTGTGGAAGCATTGGGTGCTTTGCATGTAATTACTTAATGGCTCTGCTAGTGTCCTAGAATCTTCAATGATTCTCATAATCTTAATCTTACAAACCAAACTTTTCCAGGGAAGGAACATATATGATGGTTGCTGCCAGCTAGACATTCAATATTCCAAGTATGACCTGTCATTAATCCTAGTTGAAATTTATTTTTGTCAATTGTTGTATCTGATTGTTTTTCTCCCCTTTGTGTGAATATCCAGCCTCAGTGAACTGCAAGTCCATTTCAACAATGATAGAACTAGGTGAGGTCAATTTCTCAGTTCTTATCTCTACAAGCTATATGCTTGTGCAATTCATGGGCGTTACTGTGTAGCATCATTTAACATGGAAGTCACCCGTGGTGAATCTCTTTTTTTGTCCAGGGATTTCACGAATCCATCATTGCCTACAGAACAACGTCCAAGGCCCTCTCAGGTTGGGTGATTCTCTTTATTTTGCCATCTCACTTGTTACATGCATCAGTTTTACGCTCTGAAGCTAACTGCTATATGTTTTGATTGGTTGGAGCAGCAAGTTTTTCCAGATCCTGGGGGTCTCTATCCCTTCCAACAATCTGGAGGTAGCATACTTCATTCGATTTTCAATTAATAACCATTGTTGATAATGAAAAATATCTGATTTAGTTTCCTTTCATGTGTACAGGTCTGTATTCTCAGGTTGGTGTCTGACTGCCTCTGAACGGTGTTACTCCAGTGTAGTTTTCCTTTGTTCAATTTGCAGAAATAAATTAGCTGGATGCACATGTTTACAATGTTTGCATCTTGTTTAACTAACCCTGTGAGTTCTCATACGAAAGCATTGTAATTTGGTGCATAACAGATGGGAAGAGCGGCAACGATTGCAGCTGCATTTGGTGGAACTTTACCGCCTGGAGTGACCGGTACCAATGAACGGTGCACACTGATAGTCAGTAATTTGAACACTGGTGTAAGCTTTCACCTGTTTTGTTTTGAACCTTGGAAGGCTCTCCTTGCACAATCTTAATATTTTGATTACTCTTTCAAATGTCTGTCTATGGCCTGCAGAAAACCGATGAGGATAAGCTTTTCAATCTCTTTTCTTTATATGGAAACATAGTACGAATCAAGGTGCTGCACAACAAACCAGATCTTGCCCTTGTAGAAATGGCTGATGGTTTTCAGGCTGAGCTAGCCGTGCATTATCTAAACGTACGTGCATTTTCTCTAGCATCTGATGTATCAGGTTTATCTGTTCTGTTTGGAATGTAATATTTCTTTCTTTTTTTTTGGCTATTCACATGTTTAATCGCTACCTTAACTTTTGGGATGCCACTTACCTTTTTTTTGCCTGCAGGGGGCCATGCTATTTGGGAACAAGCTGGACGTCAACTACTCAAAGTACCCCAGTATAACCCCTGCCCCTGACGCGCACGACTACATCAACTCAGGCCTTAACCGGTTCAACACCAACGTGGTGAAGAACTACCGGCACTGCTGTGCTCCAACCAAGATGATCCACGTCTCTGCCCTCCCGCAAGACGTCTCGGAGGACGCGCTCGTCGCCCACCTGTCTGAGCACGGCTCCGTCGTCGGCACGAAACTGTTCGAGGTGAAGGGCAAGAGGCAGGCCCTCGTCCTGTTCAAGAGCGAAGAGGAAGCGACGGAGGCCCTCGTGTCGAAGCACGCCAGCCAGCTGGAGGGGAACATGATCCGGATCTCGTTTTCCCAGATACAGAGTCTGTAGATACCCCCCACCCTTCCAACCTCTTCTCGAAAAGAAGATGCCCCCCCCTTCCAGGGATTAGCTTGCCTGGCTGGTAACCGGTCCAGGCTTTGCGGTCCCTTTTCTTTTCATTTTATAGGAAGATTTGAGTGAGCCTTCGGATGTGAATTCTTCTCTGGTGTTCTCCCAGACTGTTGCTTTGTCTTGGCTGCATCGTCTGTGACCCACGTCGTTTATGTCCTTTTTCTCTTTTCCCCTTGTTGGTTTAAGGTGGCCACAGGATTTCACTGCGTGCCGTGCTGGTATGAATTATGAAATCTGCAGAGAGAGAAAAAGAGTGCAATTCACGCGATTGTTGTTTCTGGTTGGTCCTTAGCAGCGTAGCAGCTCGGATTGAAGGGCACTTTGGTATCGCACATGATTCTGAGTGAGATTCATTGAATATTTGTACGGGATGGTTCTTTTGGTGTGTAAACTGAAAATAATACTTCCTGCGTGCGCCGTAGTATTTTTCCAATGAATAACTACAACTGGACCTGGCCGAGATTTGTAATGTGGTGGGGCGATGAACGGGGAGGAGTTTTGCATTCCGTGCCGTGTGTTTAGCGGCGCACCTCCATGACGGCTACGCCAGTAGGTGGCAGGCAGCGCACGTCGTTGGAGCTTGTACGCCGGCAAAGTTGAACGTCGTCGGAGCTTGTATGTGATCGCGGGTGGGAGGTGACTGCAGCGCCGGCGGCCGGCAAAACTTAGAAGGATCACTGATGCCCAGCTGCTAATGTTTGCGCTCAACCAACACACCCACAGATCCAGACACACTTTTGTGTTTACTTTTGACGGAACAATGCGATAGCATGAAAGGTTAACCTCTCTAGGTTGAAGTTACATTGTAATTAATGATCCAACACAAGTAACTAAACAATCCTTCTGTAAGCACACAAAAAGTCACAAACCATTTTCAGTAATCTTAGTAAGTCGCCTAACGTTGGTGTGGTGTGGTGTGGTGCACGAGTATCATCAACACTCCCCACTTTGATTTCTGACCCGCCTAATATACATCCTTGCTTGTGTTCCAGCTTCTAATCTACAAATTGTACATCACATGTTGCATCATCATCCACGAATCTGGCCTTCCTTTAGCAGCTGTAGACATCTACAAAGGCTAAGAAGTTTCTAAGTTCAGAAATCTAAGTCTAGTCGCAGCCCACACACAGGGCCTGAAGGGAAAGTTTTCCGAGCGCTGATCGCAGCTGTGGATTATACCTGATATGCTGACGATATTTGAAGCCTCACACAGTCATCATTCTGTTTAGACGGGTGCCCTGGTTCTTATCAGGCGCGGGTCCTAGCGCTGTAATCACCTGCGGCATGGTCATTCCTCCAGAAACAATTATTTCTGTAGAGCGCACAATAGCAGAAGCATAAGATTAGAAATTCAGGTGATATAATACTAATAATGTTATTAAAAAGATTTATCAAACTTAACGGCCACAAAAAGAGACATGCCCTCAGCAAGCTTATGTTATATTGGGATGTTATTACAAATGAACTGCCAGCAAGAGGATAACATAACATCTGAGTGAATTCTAGTAGGGAATTTAACAAGAGCAGCATATACTCCCTCCATCCCAAAATAAGTATCGCAAATTTAGTACTAAATTAGTACAAATTTTGTGCTAGATCAACGACACTTATTTTGGGACAGAGGGAGTAGTATTTGAAATGCTGATGGACTTCAGCATTTAAATGAGTTGCTATAGCAGACATCAAATTATTCTCTTTTCAACAGAATAGTGGACATGATAAGGAGCTTAAAAGGGGATCGTCAAAATAACAAACCTATCCCTTCTCGAATGGACAGGTTGGGCCTTATAATTTCCGCAGAGTTCACCAAAAAGATATCACCAATATATAGATGATTGGTTGGCACATAGACACTACACAGTTCTTCATCACCTTTGTCAGTCTGCAATGCAATGATAGATGATCACCTCATAATCCAACAAAAAGAAATTATATCAATGCACCGTTAACATGATAAACATGTGTTCTTAGACAATTAGGTATCACATAATTCATTGCCTCTGTCAGTGTTGATTCTGGACAAAACAATAGAAAACAAGAAAGGACCAAGGTCCCTTGACTCTCTGTAACAGTTGTCCTTAAAGTAACTTGATAAATAATTCTTTACACCATTTTTTTATAAGTCAAGACCTGAAGTTCCGTAGTTTTTGGTGCGTCCTGTGATTGATTGGACATGTTTAGTTTTGTTCTTATTTGGCCTTATGCAAACTTACCAGCAAATAATCTTTTGAGACAAAGCAAAGTGAGTCTATTATTTGGCCCTGTGACATCTAAACCCTTTAAAATCTCAAAAGTAAACCCTTTACACTCTTGAGATTTTAAAGGGTTTAGATGTCACAAATCGCAACTAAGAGGTGACATTTTCCTGAAAGTGAACTATTTCATGAATGACAGAATGAGGCAACATAGAGAAAGATAAGCACACACAAGTATGGTATGAATCTGTGCTGCTTATGAAAAATTGAAAATTATCAAATACTTCCTCCGTCCGGACTTAGTTTTCGCTCAGATGGATTATCTAGCACTGAAATACGTCTAGATACATCCGTTTGAGCGTTAACTAATTCCGTAAGGAGGGAGTATATATTAGCATATTAATGAGTAAATCATCTAGAATGAAGCATTCAAATGCGGTTGATGCCATGTCGAATAAACAAGTACCTGGAGAATCATGCTCGATGTTATAAATCCAAATGCGTATTCACCAGCACGGGGATGGCTAATTATTGCCACTTCTTTAAATGCTGCTGTATTTTGATCTGTCAAATGAATAAAATACATTATAAGAATTTGTTTCTTGTTGGACAGGAAGTTCTAACATAAATATTTCAATGCCACCAGTTTGTCGATGACTATGGAAACACAAATGTGGTGCATAGAAACATGTTGTTGTTGCATGATCCATATGGTCTTCATGTGGATTTTCCTATTAACTTCATAAGCTCATGTAACTTGCAAAAAAAAACTAGTGGACACAAATGTGTTTCTGTGTGAAGTACTGGTACTTATATAACCCGATTAAGAGTTTAAGGATTTGTGTATAGAAGTCATGCACTAGCCCATTTTTTCAAGGAACAATTATGCACTAACAATGAAAACCATAAATGGCAAAAATTTAAGAAAAAGAACAAACATAGTTGTCAGATATTCTGGAGCACTTCAGATGATCATAAATTACCTGGTGAAACAGCAGTGCTAACTTGCTTTGATGCAGAATATATGTGCCTTACAAATGGCATTTTCTTTATAAACCATTCTCCAACCCAGAAGACAGTTGAGCCCACCCAAGATGACACGAATATTCCAACAATAAATATGAATACCAGAGATGTCACAAACCCAAGGCCTGAAATCAAGAAAAAATATATTACTCAGTATTGAGCAAATCATGAATATTTGTCGGTAGAATCAAGTAATGACAGTTTGTTTTAATATCCTGAGGCTGCTTCTTCCTCATGCACCCAATGATTTCAGAGGATCTCAGTTACTGGCATTATCAAGAGCTCGGCACCAATCTTTCTATCATATAAGAAAAAGAGTGGTATATAAACTAAATAATCTTAGCAGTCCCACAAAAACGAACACATATTTCTCTTAACTCAAATTCACATGTGTTAGATCCTTTTGGAGATTAAATCTGGATAAAAGACAAGCAAGGAGCCAATGTAGAAAAGAAAAGTAGGCTAGCTAAGTCTATACCACTATATGGCATACAAATAGAGTAAATATGTATTGCTGTTTCTCTGATACTGCAATTTTACAATGACCAACAAGTGGCTAGACAGAAGTATCCGTGGAACAATTACCGAATACGTCGAATCCAAGCTTTGCGTAGAGTGGACTGAAAAACCCGTCGAAAAATCGAATAAACCACCAAGTGATGAAGAATGTCACAGCCATTGGGAAAATAACTACACTGCAAACAAAAAGAGAATATTAGGTAAGGATAATTTACAGGTCTTGCAACTTCTATGAATCAGTTCTTGCAAAGCATACCATCCAGTCATAAACTTTCTTGACACCCAGCTTTGAAGGACGGCGAAGCATGCCTATCGAAGTGTAACAGGTTAAGTATGAAATAACTAGTTTGAAAAAAATATAGCACAACATGCAGAGAAGTACAACCCGTTCAGGTAACATGAGAAAATAGAACAAGAATGTAACATGACTATACAAGGTTTGAGTGTTGTCTACTTTGCTTGAACACACTTTGTACTCTGGTACCTAATAATCGATGGTTTGCTAAATGAGACTTCAAGATTGAGAATATGTACAGATAGCCAAAATATGTAAGCACCGCGATTGCCCAGAGGATGCTGTCAAATTTTAGTGTCAGTCTTATGATTTTGGGGTTCGAAAGACCAACACTACAGGGCAGTTAAGTAACTGCAGTTGTCAAATTCCTATTGTTAGCTGCATATTCTCTAACAAAACTATAACCTGTAAGGCCACTACTCATATGCATTTGCTATTTATGAGAAAATAAAATAAATGCGCCTACTGCATGTACAAAAGCAAGATCAGGCCAAGCACATAGCAGTGCCCAAAGTTAAAGGAGGTCATTCAGACATGCAAGATGAGCCGAGATCCGTCTAAACTTTATTAAATTCAGTTTTGCCAGGTTAAAACCTGCGGCGTGCATCATGAATAGGAGGTGTCGGACACAAGCATCTGGTGCGCACGCACCAGTTGGAGCTCCGCAGTAGCACAAGTATCTCTACCTCGAATAAGACTGACACATGGATGCAGTCAAGTTTTCAGACTGTTAAGGCATAGACATCTGACCAATACTACTAGCACACAATAGGCAGGACGAAGTAAGCAGAGCCAATGCAACCAATCGAACCCTCAGAGTCAACCCTGGAAACTACAGCTCCAGAAGGCAGAATCAATCCAGCGATTCGATCGAAAGGCGGCAGCGGAGGCGCGGCCAGATCCGAGCAAGCAGACCACGAGGGTATCCGGTGACTCTAAGCCCCGCCGGGTCGGGTGGGGGGCGGCAGCAGCAGCAGCAGGGCAACAGGGAGAGGTAAGGTATAGATCGATCCGCGCTACCTGGCGGGTGGAGGTGGCCGGCGAGGTGGGGCGCGGCGGCGACTTGACGGGGTCCTCGGGGTCCGCGGGCTCCGGCGCCTGGCCCATGGGCACGGCGACGTACTCCTTCTCCTCCGGCATTGCGACGGGAGGTTGCGGCGGAGGGGGCGGAGTCGAGGCAGGTCGGGCGACCGCGATGGTTTCGTTAGCTAGTGTGACGGCAGCGGCTGCAGCAGCGGAAAAGAGGAGGAGGCGGGTGGTGGCGGGCGGGGTACGGACTACGGAGGGGGGGACGCGTCGTGGAGTGACCGAACTGCCCCACGGTAGCGTGGGGCCCGCGCGGTTGGAGGCGCCGTGAGGTCCAGCTGTCACTGAATTGCAGGGGGTGAAGTTGGGCCCAGCTGTGGGAGGAGGAGGAGGCGCGTAGCGGACGGCGGAGGATGCGGATTGCGGGCTGGCGGCGCGGGTCACGGTCAAATCCGTCGCGCGCGCGGTCGGTCGCCGGGGACTGACTCGGTGGCGTGGTTATTTCCGTGGGGGCAAGGCGATGGCCTCTCTCACCGGGACTATGTATACCGATGATGCCCCGCGTCGTTGTCGCGGTAAGAGCATCTACAGCCGGACCCACTGTATCTCCTCGAATGCCCGAAACGTCCTTCTGGTCATTGACCGGTCAAAAGAATGCAACACAACCGGATCTCTCATATCCGTCTCAAACACCCGGACTGACCGGCACCCCTCATATCCATTTCAAACATGGGAACGATATGAGGGCTCGCGGACGCGCCCGGACACGCCCGGTCAGTCCGCCACGTAGGACGCGACCCAACTCC
>CBMN010758313.1:0-13044 GCA_000582825.1 Hordeum pubiflorum
CCCCGTCCCGTCCCGCCTGATTCATTACGTTGACGCCCCGGCGCGATCCTGCCGCGCGTGTCTCCGGGCCGAGCAATGGCCATCCGATTCGGATTTCGCGAGCTGTCGATCGTGGACCGGCTCGTTTCCTCTCTGTAGATTTTGTTTGCTAGATGCGGGATTGGGCGTTAGATTGACGTTTTTTTTACTGGCGGATTTATTCACCACCTAATTAATCACGTCTCTAGCTCAAGCTTACGATGTAGCTGCTGTATTTCCCCCCTTTGATTTTGTCTTGCTCATGTGCCGTCGGGTGAAATGAAGTTGGGTGGTTGGACGAGGCGTTAGCTGCATGGTCAATTCATGGATTCGGACGCGCCTGTAGTCTGCCCTCCTGCTTCTCGTTTTCTTATGCGTTTGGCATGCGTTTCTTAGAATCACAGGGCCGTGGTTTTTCACATTCCTTTTAGGACAGAAATTGTAATGTTTAGTTGTTATGGTCGAGGCCAGCTTGATGAACTAGAATGTTCACATTTCCGATGCTGTGGGATTAAGATGGTGTGTATCACTCTTAACATGCCATTCAACTTTTTGCTAGAATCCGTGTTACATTGCCTGCGTGAAGTTACCTGTATTAAATTTGAATGTTCATTGCTAGGATTGTCGTGTTAGGGTTATGCTCGTGTTTCCACTGGAAACAAGCATGAACTATTCAATTAGTGTTTTGGATTTTTTGAGAACTCCTATTTTGTACTGCAAATAGGCACACTGTCTATATGAGCTAGGTGCCAACACATTCTGCAAGTATGTGAACTGAGCACATATGTTATTACCATTAAATTGATATTCCAATAGGAGGTTAAGCATTCTCCATGACCCTTTCTAGATCATGGTCAGTGAATGCTGGCTCGACAATTGCTAATGAAAGCTGCTACCGTAATCACTACGAGTTATGTAATGGGTCTGGTTTGAAACCATTGCATATATGTCCTATGTGAACAACCAGTTATATGATTAATAGGTTATAAGTCGTATTTTCTTTTCTATATGTGCGATTTCTTGGTCTAGAAACGGACTTTTTCTGTAGTTGTTCCCTTTCCCATTGCTCTATTATCTGTTAAACACCCTTAAGCTACCAAGAAAGAAGAATTACTTTCACACTTTCAGTACTAATGAGTTCCTGCCAGTCTTATTCCTTATCTGAATCACCACTAGACTAGATAATCTATTTTCAAGGGATGAATATCTGATCATTTACTATGTGAAAAAGGGATAATATTAGGACCTGCAAAGCATAGGCCTGATACAGCAGTTCTCTCTTTTACCCGTTAGATTTACCTTTAACCTTTGCAGGTAACAGGTATGTGCATGCATACTGCCACACAGCCCACACTCACACATTTGTATGATTCTGATGCATGAATTCTACCTTAAAACAATGAAAGGAACACTACAGTCCTTCATTTCAAATATTGTTGAGGGCTGAGGCATTTTATCTGCTATTTGAAGTGAATGATGAAATTCTTCTGCAGAAGCTACATGGTTTATCCTTTGTACCGTCATTCTTAATGTTCTTCCTCTTGTACTTGCAGGGGAAAAAATGAACTGGTGTCCGACTTCAGGAGGTTCTGGGAAGAATTCCGCTCTTCCAGCTCTGAAAAGGTATCCTGATGCTTCCATTTTGTCACTGTAAGCCAATAACATTTTGCTATTTGGTTCTTAGTCTAACATTTGTCTTATGATTTTTCCTGCGCAGGAGAAAGAAAGGGCCTTAAATTTGGCAGTAGATGTCTTCTGTAGGCTAGTGAAGCAGCAGTCTAGTGTAGCTCAATTAGTTACGAAGTATGACACCCTATACTTCCACTCTTTCAGATACTGTTGTCGCATTGCTTTATTGTTATTCTCTATGCGAAGAATCTTCCCGCATATCTTTTTGTTGATAGCTTGTCTCTTAATTGGTACAGGTTAGTAGAAGCACATGTTTTTGCTTTTGTTATTGGAAGGGCTTTTGTCACAGATGTGGAGAAACTAAGAATCCACAGCAAAGGAAGATCCTTGCATGTTGATGATGTTATTGGCTTCTTTTCTGAGATCACAGAGGTTTGTCCTTATTACGTTTATTTGTATGTTGCAATTTCCAAACTTCAGCTGACCATACACTGTCTGATAACTCGTTTCCATGATCCAGCTTGGCATATGTCCGGGTTCAAACTTGTTATATGCAGTTGAAGTTCTTGTGACAGAGGTTTGTCCAGTTACCCTTGTTAACATCTTGAGATACTAGTTTCCATTTATATTTTATTTTCTCTGCCATCGTGTGTTCATCTGACGTTTAGTTTTGACAGTCACTGGTACGGCAGTCTGTGTAAGGTTTTAATAGCCAATGCTAGCTGGTCCAAATTTCATTGCAACAAATGCTTGTTCGTTGATCTATAAGCCACAAGTTATAACCTCATATGTCATATCAAATCATTTTAACTTCATAATGCTATTGTGTAGCAGCTGATAGTGTGTTTATTTCCGTTTGCAATGCTGTTTTCATCAGTATAATCTGTTGTTACTTCGTCCGCTCTATTACTGCACTGTCCAGTAAAAAGAGCACTTCATTGTTATTGCAAACCTTATCAAAACAGTGCTGGTCATTGGTGTACTGTATAGCGCCGCTTCATTATGTTGCCAATGGAATTTTCTTCTAATATTTGCCAGCGGATGTTTTGAAGGGTTATAGGTCTAAATCTAGCTAATGTTTGGTGTTATATTGCTGTTGCAATGTACATGCGGGTAGATTAGTGTACTTTACATCAATTTTAGTTTTCTATGCTTCCATTTTCAACTTCTGTAGTGCATTGAAATTGAAGCATGAAGTACGTAGTATGCAGAAGGAAGAGGCATATGCTTTCTGATTTAAAGAAAACTTAGCAAGAGTAGGGTCTTGCACAGCTGATACCTGGTATTTGAAATCCAAAACGAAACAACATTCGCCAACTTCTCAGAGTGACACACATTTCATGTTTAATTTCTTGGTTACAGACTATTGATAAGCAGCCTCTGTTGGACTCTGGTATTTTGTGCTGCCTTATATATATCCTCAATTCCCTACTGAGTTCTGATGAATCCTGCAAAAAATCCTCACCTGTTGGCGGAGAAGGATCAGCAAGTGGGAAGAATAAAGATTCGGGTCCTTTGCAATCTCGGCGGCTTGAGGTAACACTACTCTTCTGATTCTCATAGAAAGAGGACTTCCTTTGCAAGATTTCATAGTTGTTGACATACGTTGAGGCAAAAGTGTAGCTTGTTAACATTTTTTTGGTTGCACTTTGGATATTGTCCTCTTCAATGTCCATCTTATTAGTACAAGTCTTCTGCTTTGTGTTCAAATATGTGATGTGTTTATCCTATTTATTTTTGTACTTTGTCATGGCAAATTTTGGTTTTGATTTCATTTCTTGTTTTTGTTCTACGAAGATCGAGGGAAGTGTAGTCCATGTAATGAAGGCACTAGCGAGCCATTCATCTGCTGCACCAAGTTTAATTGAAGATGACGCTCTACAGCTTCTTTTCCACATGGTTGCAAATGGTTCTGTATCTGTGTTTTCTCAGTTTAAGGAGGGTCTTGTTCCTCTTCACACAATTCAGCTTCATCGCCATGCGATGCAGGTAAATTGATATGATGCAGCGTTATCTATGGATACTCCTGTCAGATCACAAGTGACTAACTATATTAAGTTAATAACTGAACAGGTTCTCGGTCTTCTTCTTGCAAATGACAATGGGACTTCGGCAAAGTACATAAGGAAGCATCAGTTGGTACTTCTATTTTTATCTCTTTACTGTGGATCAAATTTGCTGTGGATGGAAAATTATTGCAGTTTTGTTTGTTCTGTTGTTGTTGGTTGTTTTATTTGGTAGGTAAAATGGCTCCTTGACACCAAACACAATGTAACAATGTGTCCTCAGTCACCCAGTCTTGATTTAAACTATATCTCTCTATCTGAAACCTGCTGCTTGTACTGATATTGCATGACAAATGATATAACTCTGAAGAGCACGGACACTTTATCGACACATCTATAATACTATTTCATTTAGACAATTACCTTTTTGGGTGTGTGTGTGAGTGCGCGCGATTGGAACATTTATTCTTTTACAAATATTGCCAATTAGTTTTATTGACCCATTGTTAATTATGCCTTTTAGATTAAAGTACTCCTTATGGCCGTGAAAGATTTCAAACCTCAAAGTGGTGATGCTGCTTATACCATCGGCATTGTGGATTTGTTACTGCAGTGTGTTGAGCTCTCTTATAGGCCTGGTAAATCAATATACTTTTTGCCATTAACGTTTCTCCCAAGAAGAGACGGTTTGATTCAAAATTCTCGTTGCTTATGTATTAAATGTTCAGTCTTGAGCGCTAATATTATGATGTTGTATCTAACTTGCAGAGGCTGGATCCATTAGGCTCAGAGAAGATATACACAATGCTCATGGTTACCAGTTCCTTGTCCAGTTTGCACTCACACTGTGCAGCTTACACAAAAATCAGTCTCACCAATCCTTGCCCAAGATAGTATCTGAAGAGGGTGGATTGGATGCTTCCCGCAGATTAGGAGAAGATACATTCTCATGTGACCTTTCACCTCAGCTGTCCAGGTTGCTTGATGTTCTTGTAAATTTGTCGCAAACTGGTCCCTCTGAAGATTTTGTTGGTAAAAGTATGCAATCTCCTCATGGGAAGGGAACAGGTCACAGCAGAAGCCGAACCCCATCTGCTGACAAGTTTGCAGATGACATTTTGGACATGAGTAGTCCCAAGGTAAAAGATCTTGAAGCCATTCAGATGTTACAGGACATTTTTCTGAAGGCAGACAACTTAGAAGTACAAGCTGAAGTTCTCAATAGAATGTTCAAGATTTTCTCGAGCCATCTCGAAAACTACAAGCTGTGTCAGCAACTGCGAACTGTTCCTCTTTTTATCCTAAACATGGGCGGTTTCCCTGCAGCACTTCAAGAGGTCATCTTAAAAATTTTAGAGTATGCAGTCACTGTTGTAAACTGCATTCCAGAGCAGGAGTTGTTATCACTCTGTTGCTTACTGCAACAACCAATTTCTACGAGTCTTAAGCATACTGTACTTTCTTTCTTCGTAAAGCTCCTGTCCTTTGATCAGCAGTACAAAAAAGTTCTCAGGGAAGTGGGTGTTCTTGGGGCATTGTTAGATGACTTGAAACAAAACAAGCTTTTCTCTGGAGATGAGCAGCAGAGCAAGATCTTTTACTCTCCGGAGAATAGGTCTGACACAGATGATATTCAGCAAACTGTGGACAACAAAGACTCCATTCTTTCACCGAAGTTGATGACTTCTGGTTCCACGAAATTTCCCATGTTTGATGATGAAGGGACACTTACTGTTGCCTGGGATTGCCTTTTTTATCTTCTGAAGAGAGCTGAGACTAACCAACAGTCTTTCCGATCTTCCAATGGAGTCAACACCATTCTTCCTTTACTGATATCTGAGAGCCACAGATCTGGTGTGCTACGACTACTATCATGCTTGATTATTGAAGATTCTCTTCAGGTTTGTGCTCTTACCTTATTCTCCCGTGAAAACAACTCATTTTTCATCTGGAATCATCATACTTTAGGGTCCTAAGTTTTTTGGGCCTAAGTGAAGCACCTATGCAAGTTTAAGTGCCTATTGCTTGACATATGACATATGACTTTTGTGCTAAATAAGTGAACTTCATCAGCATGGCAAATAAACTGTGATTTCTTTAACATATGTAAACCTTGCTCTTTTTCAGGCTCATCCTGAAGAAATAGGATCACTGATTGAGATCTTGAAGAGTGGGATGGTATCAACCTCACTGGGTTCTCAGCACAAGCTTGACAATGATGCAAAGTGTGATACATTCGGAGCTTTGTGGCGCATTCTTGGGCAAAACAGTTCAGCACAAAGGATATTTGGAGAAGCCACTGGATTTTCTCTTCTACTTACAACGCTTCATAGTTTCCAGAATGAAGGTGAAAATGAGGTGACTGAACAATCATTGTTTACTCACATGAAGATCTTTGGTTTTCTAATGCGAGCTATGACAGCTGCGGTATGCAACAATGCTGTTAATAGGATAAGGCTGCATACAGTTCTGTCGTCACACACTTTCTATGATCTTCTCTCTGATTCTGGCTTGCTTTGTGTGGATTGTGAAAAGCAAGTTATCTTACTTCTGCTTGAGCTTGCACTTGAGATTGTTCTTCCTCCTACCAGCAACCTGCAGGTAGAGAGCATCTCATCTGAAACCTCAGAGGATGAACCATGTTTCTTGTCTGCAACATCATTTGGACTTTCAAAGCTTGATGTGGAACGAGTTTATAATGCTAGTGCAGTTGTCGTATTGATCCACTCCTTGCTAATGTTTACGCCTAAAGTTCAACTTGAGTTGCTGAAATTCATTGAGAAACTAGCAAATGCTGGTCCCTTCAACCAGGAGAATTTAACTTCTGTTGGTATGGACAAAAGTTCTCATCACCCTTTCTTTTCTTGTGACTCTGATTGAGAAGAGTCCCTTATGTTTCTGTTGCCCTTTTTGCTACACAGGATGTGTTGGTCTTCTACTCGAGACAATCAACCCATTTTTGGAGGGTTCCTCTCCTATTCTCAATCATGCTTTGAGGATTGTTGAAGTGCTAGGTGCCTATAGGTCAGTCATATTCCATGAAATTCCATTACTGATCTCATCGCACTAGCTCTTGTCCTTGATTTTGTCTTACATTTATTTATTTTGGTCAGGCTGTCTTCTTCCGAACTAAGACTTCTTGTGAGGTATATACTTCAGCTGAAAGTGAAGCGTTCAGGTCATCTATTTGTTAATATGATGGAGAAACTAATTCAAATGGAAGATGTCAGACAAGGAGATATTTCTCTAGCCCCTTTCATTGAGATGGACATGAGTAAAGCTGGCCATGCATCCATTCAGGTTTCATTAGGGGAAAGGACATGGCCACCTGTTTCTGGATACTCTTTTGTTTGTTGGTTCCAGTTTAGAAACTTATTTAGAAGCCATTCCAAGGAAACAGAAAAACCATCAAAAGGGGCTTATGGTAAAAGGAGTGCGCAAGTTTTGCGTATCTTTTCTGTGGGTACAGTGGATGATGCCAACACTTTGTATGCAGAACTTTATCTAAATGACAATGGTGTTTTTACTATAGCAACAAGCAATTCGAGTTCATTGTCATTTCCTGGCATTGAAATGGTGGAGGGAAAATGGCATCATCTTGCAGTTGTTCATAGCAAACCAAATGCATTAGCTGGCCTTTTTCAAGCAAGTGTGGCAAGCATTTACCTTGACGGAAAGCTGAGGCACACTGGCAAGCTTGGATACTCGCCATCCCCATTTGGTAAATCGTTGCAAGTAACACTTGGTACACCTGCTACCCGTGGCAAAATTTCTGACTTATCATGGCAGCTCCGCTGCTGTTACCTTTTTGAGGAAGTCTTGACACCAGGGAGCATTTGTTTCATGTATATTCTTGGACAAGGTTACCGGGGATTGTTCCAGGACACCGATCTTCTGAGATTTGTACCTAACCGGGCCTGTGGTGGGGAGGTAATGGCGATTCTTGATTCACTTGAAGTGGAAGTAACTGCACCTTCAAGTAGCCAGCGGATAGATAGTTCAGTGAAACAAGTGAATTCTAGACTTGAGAGCAGTGGAATTGTATGGGATATGGAAAGGTTAAGAAATCTCTCAATGCAATTGTCTGGGAGGAAGCTAATATTTGCATTTGATGGAACGTCATCAGATGCTTTTCGAGCATCTGGGACTCTTTCCTTGCTTAACCTTGTTGATCCAACTTCTGCTGCTGCATCCCCTATAGGAGGTGCGCGAACTTCTTCCAGTTATTTGATTTATGTTTTGTCTTTTTCTATTGGTTAGAATATGTCAAGATTGAATTAGCTCTTCATATTGACAGGTATACCACGATACGGACGTCTAAGTGGTGATGTTTACGTGTGCAATCAATGCACAATTGGTGACACTGTTCAAACTGTTGGAGGAATGCCTGTTGTGCTTGCTCTTGTCGAGGCTGCTGAAACTAGGGATATGCTGCATATGGCACTGGAATTGCTTGCGTTGTCTCTTCAGCAGGGCCATCAAAATGTGAAAGACATGCAAGCCTTGAGGGGCTATCATCTTCTCGCACTTTTTCTGCACAGGAGAATGTCATTATTCGATATGCAATCTCTTGATATCTTCTTCCGCATCGCTGCCTGTGAGGCTTCGTTTCCTGAGCCACAGAAATCAAATATAAACCGAACATCAAGCTTTGCATCTGGTATCTCCCCAGATGCTAGCCTTGATGATCTTAGTCTACCTAAGTTTGGCGATGATCTGTCTTCTGGTGGATCACATGGAGATCTTGATGATTTTTCAGCTCAAAAAGATTCATTCAGCCATCTGTCTGAGCTTGAAAATGCTGACTTAGCTGCTGAGACTTCTGAGTTCATAGTTTTGTCAAACGCTGATATGGTTGAACATGTTCTCTTGGACTGGACTATATGGGTTTCTGCTCCTATATCAGTACAAATAACTCTTCTTGGGTTTCTTGAGAGGATGGTATCAATGCATTGGTTCAGGAACCACAACCTCACAATACTGCGGCGAATTAATCTTGTGCAGCATCTTCTTGTTACTTTACAGCGTGGGGATGTCGAAATTCCTGTGCTGGAGAAGCTAGTTGTGCTGCTCGGTGTCATTTTGGAGGATGGTTTTCTAGCTTCCGAGTTGGAGCTTGTTGTAAGATTCATAATCATGACATTTGATCCTCCAGAACTTACCCCCAACCGCCAGGTTGTCCGGGAGGCTATGGGAAAGCATATTATTGTGAGGAACATGTTACTAGAAATGCTCATTGATCTACAAGTGACCATAAATGCTGAAGAGTTGCTGGAGCAATGGCATAAAGTTGTTTCATGTAGATTGGTCACATATTTCCTTGATGAAGCTGTGCATCCGACAAGCATGAGATGGATCACCACTCTATTAGGAGTTTGCCTTACATCATCTGCTACATTCGCTCTGAAATTCCGTACAAGTGGTGGTTTCCAGGGGTTGAATCATGTGCTTCCAAGCTTTTATGATTCTCCTGAAATATATTACATAATCTTCTGTTTGATTTTTGGGAAGCCTGTTTATCCTCGAGTTCCGGAGGTCCGCATGCTTGATTTTCATGCTCTCATGCCTAGTGATGGAAACTATGGAGAGCTGAAGTTTGTGTATCTATTGGATACTGTTATCATGATGGCAAAAGCTACATTTGATTCATTTATTATGAAGTCTATGCTTGCACATCAGAACAACAATCTTTCACACCTTAATGGCACCTTGGTTGCGGATCTTGTGGAGGCAACATCAGACATGGGAGCAGATCTTCAAGGAGAAGCTCTGATGCATAAGACATATGCGGCAAGGTTAATGGGTGGTGAAGCAGCAGCACCTGCTGTTGCTACTTCAATATTGCGGTTCATGGTTGATTTGGCAAAAACGTGCCCACCATTCTCTGCTGTTTGTAGGCGACATGAATTCCTAGAAAGCTGTATTGATCTATATTTCTCTTGTGCAAGGTTTGTATGATGTGCATATACCAAGTTACTTGGTGTTCTAGATGTTCAAACTAACCCTTCCTTCTGTTCTGCAGGTCTGATTGTGCGTTGAAGATGGCAAAAGATCTAACAACTGCTGCAATAGATGAGAAGAACATGAATGATGACGACAATGGAAGTTCAAAAGATACCTTTCCATCTTTGCCACAGGATCAGGAACAATCTGCCAAAACTTTGAGTGCTGCAAGTTTTCCTCAGGAGAACAAAAGTACTAGCTCAGGAAGTACTGACATGCAGAACTCTTCTGATAATGGTGAAGTAAAAGCAGATATCTCTCCCAGTGAGGAGCTCAGCACCAAGTTTTTAAATGGAGAAGCAAGCCAAGTGTTTCTGAATGCTCATGATAAAGGACAGTTATCAGCTGTGAGATCAAATGGCATTGCCGATTCTCACCAACTAGCTGATTCACCCAGCTCAGTCTCTGTGATTAACATTGGATCCCCTGTTTTGTCTGAGAGATCGACTCATAAACCAGCAAGCACCCCTACTGCGTCTCCCATGGCCCCATTCACTTCTTGGGCTGGTAGCACAGGATCATATACTGATGGTAGACACCTAACAGCCTCTCCATCCATGTCTTCAACTATATCTGCGATGGACCTCGATTCATCTCCTGATCTGAAGACAAACATTCAGGGATCACCTGCAACGAATACATTTTTCCCGACCAGTTCCAAGCTTTTGCTTGACATAGATGATGTAGGTTATGGGGGTGGCCCTTGCTCTGCAGGAGCTACTGCTGTTCTTGATTTCATTGCTCAAATCCTTGCTGATATTATCTCAGAACAGCTCAAAGCAACACTCTTTATTGAGAGCGTTCTCGAGTCTGTGCCTTTGTTTGTGGATGTTGATTCTGCTTTGGTTTTTCAAGGCTTGTGTCTAAGCAGACTGATGAACTTCCTTGAAAGAAAACTCTTGCTCGATGATGAAGAAGATGGGAAGAAACTCGACAAGAGTCGCTGGTCTGTCAACTTGGAACCACTTTGCTGGCTGATTGTTGACCGTGTATACATTGGCTGCTTTCCAACCCCAGTCGGTGTACTGCGAACGCTAGAGTTCTTGTTGTCCATGTTGCAGCTTGCCAATCAAGATGGCCGCATTGAAGATGCAGTACCTTCAGGTAAAGGTATTTTATCCATTGCTCGAGGAACCAGGCAACTTGACCCCTACATCCATGCCATATTGAAGAACACAAACCGTCTGATAATGTACTGTTTCCTGCCAACATTCCTTAAGAATCTTGGGGAGGATGACCTGCTGGCAAATCTGGCTTTCCTAACGGAAACAGGGAGAAATCTAGCTTCAAAACCCTCCCAAGAAGAGTATTCTGTCGATATTTGTACCATTCTTCAGCTTTTGATTGCCAATAAGAGACTGATTCTATGCCCAAGCAATGTTGATAATGATCTAATGTGTTGTTTTTGCATCAATCTGATGGCACTTCTTCGTGACAAGAGATCAACTGCTCAAAACTTTGCGGTGGATTTACTTAAGTACCTGGTAGTGCATCGACGTCCATCTCTCGAAGACCTGCTTGTTTGTAAGCCTAACCAGGGGCAACAAACAGACATCCTGCATGGAGGGCTTGACAAATTGCTGACTGGGAGCACATCAGTGTTTTTTGAGTGGCTCGAGAATTCCCAGCAGACAATCAGTAAAGTGTTAGACCAGTGTGCTTTAATAATGTGGGTTCAGTACATTACTGGCTCAGCAAAGTTTCCTGGGGTGAGAATAAAAGGCATGGAAGTCAGGCGCAAGAAAGAGATGGGCCGGAAATCACGGGAAATTGTAAAACTAGATGCCAGACACTGGGAGCAGATAAATGAGCGGAGGTATAATCTTGATTTAGTTCGCGATGTGATGTCCACAGAGCTGAGAGCAATTCGTCAAGACAAATATGGATGGATATTGCATGGAGAAAGTGAGTGGCAAAGCCAAATTCAACAGCTCGTACACGAAAGAGGTATTTTCCCCATTCGTCAAGTATCCACAGAACCTGCATGGCAGTTATGTGCTGTTGAAGGACCATATAGAATGCGGAAGAAACTTGAGAACTCCAAATTTAAGATAGATACTATTCAGAATGTTCTAACCAGTAGCCTTGGGTTTGATGATGTTACTAGAGCCAAGAAGGAGGATGGAGACATGATGACATCTGGGTCAGATACAATGTCGGGCTTGAATCTTTTGACCTATGACACTGAACAGAGGGAACTTGATGCTGCCGATTTTGCATCTTTCAAAGAGGATGATGACATATTCAAAGGAGGAAGCACAACGTCACCTCCAATTGGCTGGACTGATGATAAAAGCAGCATTAATGACCAGAGTCTTCACTCTGCAAACGATTTCGGAGCAAAATCAAGTTCCTTTTCTTATCACATGTCAGAGAGTGTCCAAGGTAAATCTGATTTGAATTCACCAAGACAGCCACTTTCAGTTAAAGGTACTGATACGAGAACCTCAGAGGATAAATCAGATAAGGAGTTGCTTGACAACGGAGAATACCTCATCAGACCTTATCTGGAACCTTCTGAAAAGATCAGGCATAAGTACAACTGTGAACGTGTTGCTGGTCTTGACAAGCACGATGGCATATTTCTTATCGGGGAGCTTTGCTTATACATTATTGAAAACTTCTACATCGACGATTCCAACTGCGTTTGCGAAAAGAGTGATCAAGACGAGCTTTCTGTCATTGATCAGGCTTTAGGTGTGAAAAAGGATATAATGGGAAGCATTGATTCCCAGCAGAAATCACCTGCACCATGGGGTGCAAGTGCAAAGGACTCGCTTGGTGGTAGAGCATGGGCATACAATGGAGGTGCTTGGGGTAAGGAAAATCTTTGCAATAGCAGCAACCTGCCACATCCATGGCATATGTGGAAGCTTGATAGCGTCCATGAGCTCCTGAAACGTGACTATCAGCTTCGACCTGTTGCAATCGAGATTTTCAGCATGGATGGGTGTAACGAGCTTCTAGTTTTCCACAAAAAAGAGAGGGAGGAAGTTTTCAGAACTCTGATTGCCATGAACCTCCCACGGAATAGCATGTTTGTATTCTTAATCCTTTGCAGTTATATGCTCTCAGTTAATCCAATGCACACTTGCTTAGTGTTGAGATTTTATCATTTCTTAGTTCTTACTAGTGACAAAATGAAATGATTTCCAAACATTGAATTAAGACCCTATAGGAACCATTCCAGCTACAATGGCATGAAAGACATGTTTATTCATGTTCAGTTGTCTTAGTTGCTAACTTCCTTGGCCACTTTATTTTTGTCTGAAATGTTCAGTATTTAGGCCTGTAGGTTAGATCCCCAGACAGTGTCATAACTGGTTCGTGTCTTTCATTCGCTGGCATGGTAGGTTTATGTTTCAGTACAACAACAACAACAACAACA
>CBMN010758323.1:41-10885 GCA_000582825.1 Hordeum pubiflorum
TAGGCTATTACCTTCATCGGAGGGGCCGAACTAGGGTAAACTTGCCTCCCGTTCTCGTTTAATCCCTTTGAGACGCCACCGAGCGGCGATGGCCTCACACCTAAGTCCTTGCACGAGGACATATGCCATGACAAAACCACGACAGAGGAGGTTCGCCGGCGCCGCGAGTACGTCATGCCGGAGCAACGGGCGATGCGTGCCTACGCGCCAGACTCCCCCAACTGGGAGCGTTGGTTCGCGCTAGAGCACGAGGAGGAGCGTCGCCGGGGTGTCCACGTCGACCAGACCGTCCCTCCGTCGCCGCCCGAGGTTTTGCCGAAGGAGGAGGACGAAGAGGCGGCGTACCAAGCCGCCCTCGAGCTGGCCCTGCAGCACACTGAAGGCCAGCCGGATCGGGGAGGACGCCCAGTGGGATGGACTGGAGCACGCCCTCGCCTTGTCGGCTGCGGGGGACTCCGTCCACGTCCCGCTCTTCGTCCCGCCACCGCCGCCCTCCATCAAGCCCAAGGCGGAGCCGGAGCCCACGCCGTCGCGGAAGCTCTCGCGCCTCCGCCCACTTGGACGCAGAAGGAGTACAAGTGGCCCGACGTCTTTCGCAAGTGGGTGAGCGCGTCGCCCGTCCACTACGATGCCACGTCGGAGGAGGAGGCGGCCCACCTCGGGCAATGGAGACAGCACTGGCTCGCCGAGGAGGAATTATTTCAGTAGAAATTTCAAATATTTTATTTTCAAATGATATAATTTTCATAATATATACTCCTTCATGTTACATTGGTAAGATTGACGACCTAAAGATACAAGAGAAGAGTGGTTGGTTGGACAAATGCGGTCTACTCAACATATTTCTGCAATTTCAGAACCTAAATGAACAACGAGAGGTACCGAACAGTAACCTCTACGCATGGCAACCCTAGACGATTGCCGTCATCCACTCCGTCGTTGTTCGATTCGTGATCCTTCCAGCGGCGAAAGGGCGCGTACGGGCCATGGCCATCCTGATTGTCCGCCGCCTGCCGCTCGTGGCGCGGCCACTCGACTTCCACCATCGCCATGTGCATGGCGAGTCACGGACGCAGCCCTGACGGCCCGCCCCTCGCCTTGCCCTTGCTATGGACGAAGGCGGTGACGCGCAATGACTCGGGCACGTTGATCCAGACGAGCAGCGCCGCGCGGACGTCTTGACGGTGGCCCTAGACCTATGGACCAGGCAAGGGCCCAGGCCTCCATGAGTGCAGGGTTCGTGCGCACCCGGTCTAGTGCAACATGTGACGTCACAAACGAGGCTCGACACTGTGTCTAGCGCTACTCCCGCTTCTCTTCCCCTATCAGCTTGCTACGGAACGACGTGTTGCCGTTGTCGCGGCCAAGGTAATGCGGGAGGCGCATGCATGCGTTCGCAAGCGCCGGGGAGGGCTCCTTCACGGCGACCGCGCGACGACGAAGCAATGATGGTGGTACCCTCTCCTTACTGCGCCAGAAGCAGGACAACAGTGTCACCGCCCGATCATACCATCCCAGCATGTTGTACGACGTCGAGGCCGGCTCATCCTTGATGCGACATCTGATTTGGACGTCGTGGTTGGGCCGGGGAACCGCTCCTGCTTCACACGATGGCGAGGCAACAACGGTGGCTCCTTCATGCGGTGGATAGGTGGCGACAGAGGCACTGGACCGCGATCACAGAGCGACGGCTCGAGGAAGAGCTCCAGGTGCGCTTGGTACTCGTCCGCCGCCAAGGCCTCCGCGAGGAGGGGCGACTATGGCTAGTCCTCCTCGTGGACGTAGGAATGATGATCACCTCGTCCGTCGAGGCGGTGGAGAAGGAAGAGCCCGGAGTACTGGGGGAGGGGGACGATCCGGAGGAAGAGCCAGATCCACCCACCGACGCCGAAAACTAGCCGCTTTAGCCGGGCTTACACATCAGCCCGGAAGTGAGAGGAGCGGCGACGGTGGTGAGAGGGGATGAGAGGAGATGAAATGAGTTGCCATCTAGGCGTGACCGGAGCCGTGCTTGAATACCCGGAGCATGCGGAGCGGCGACACTTCAATGCAGCTCAGTAGCCGGAAGTGGCACCACCCTTCGTCCTGTCACGTCGCTCTGATCGGCATCAAGAATGTATGGCGATTGTTCTAGAGCAAGACGTGTGCCGAGCGAGCGGACGCATACATGGCACGAGTCCGGACGCCCACAAACCTACCCAAGTTTGCTGCCAGGAATTCGGATGCATGGATGTTTACTGCACCGTGCAGGAGATGCCCTTAAGAAAATAAACCAGGCTTTCCTTAAGCACCGATACTTATTTATATAGGATAGACGCTTAGTTAGGCGTATCTCCTGTAAAAATATGCACTGTGCTTCAGAAAAACCTGGTTTAATTTCCTAAGCATCTAGCATTATATAAGGCCCAAGAGGAGATGGGAGGGCTTAGAGCAGACGAATAAAGATGAAAAAGAATACGTAATCTTGATAACAAATATAATGAATATTATTTTGATTCTTACAATCTCAATAATGCATTTGTACAACAGAAGTCAAAGTCATACAAGTTTGACTGCACACTATCCGGCATCCAATGAATCCTCAACATTCAGTTACAGATCAACAACTACATGACATGACAAGAACCAAACAATGATCTCTGCCTGATGTAGTGATCATTAAGAAAAGATAAAACACATGTCATGCTTATTTGACATAAGCTCACTGGCTGTTTGGCCCTCCTAAACTGCCTGGCAGCGTTAAAATACACCACACCAGACGACGTTGGATTATCAAGACCTAACGGCACATCTACAGGGCTATAAATCGAAATAAACAAATCGACTATTTATACAAATCAAATCTAACAAGCTGGCAAAATGTTACTGCTAGGGAACTTTACAGTGCTATCCATCTTTGGTGACGAAACCTTTATATTCCTTTCTTGGTCAGTAGTGCAGTATCCAGGTTTGGTTTGGTTTGGTTTGGAACGTTATGCCATCCCAAATTACAGAGAGAGCATTGTCATTGTCATCGTCATCGGAATAGTTCAGGGAAGGACCACATGATGAACTTGGCGTAGATGTCAGTCTCCAGGAATTCTATGTGGGCTGCTCTGCCAATCATGGTGTTGAGGTTCCGTCCATGGGCAGATTGGTCGAAATTAACATCACACCTCATGAATATACGGGTTTCAGACGACGGTGCACGGATCTGATCCAAGCAATTATTCAACATTTCAGTAAAGACTTGACCTTTCCTTGAAGTATCAGACGACGCAGCTGGGCACAGCTCGAGTCTTGCTGAATGATATGGTACATACCCATCCTGGTAGATCAGAGAAATACAGCATGACATGTGAGCTTATAGTTCAGATCCACACATAACTTGAAGTCGTTCAAAAGGAGAAAATGGACTAACCTGTGGTGACGATAACAATATGATATTTTTGAAGTTCTCTAGTGTCTTGGACTGAAGGAAGAAAACAAAAGGAATACTTCATGGTTAATTCTTACTGGAAAATGTAGCTGGTATAAGTTGGCAACGAGTGCATTCCAGAATGAAGCAGAGTGATGCTGTACCTTGCAAAGCTTGTAAAAAAAGGTATTTTGGGGGTCTTGATCGTCACTGAAAGTGAGCTGATGGATGCATTGTGCCCCCTTAAGCTTTTTTAGAAGCCAGAGACCAGAATTGAACAAAGAATTTGAGCTATACCAATAACCTAAGTGAGGTCCTGATATCGACATGTATGTGTAGAGGTTCTTCATGTATGGCTGCAATGCAGGTTCTATTGGGATGCAGAAATATAGTTAGTCACCTAAAGACTCACTTGATTGATCCACTGGAATTTGACAAGTTGGAAAATACCTGCTAAGGCAGTTCTGATGATAATGTTTCCAATGGAATGGCCAACAAAACTAAGCTTCAATTCTTTGCAGCCTCCATGTCTTGCAAGCTTATCCACTTTCTTTTTCAAGAATGCAACAACCTCCCCAGCAAGCCTGCCACCCATTTCCTTAAAATCTCCAGAAGTCTTATCTTCATTAGCCTCAGACATTAGGCATTCAGCTCCAGGATCCAATAGAAGCCATTGATTTCTAACAAGACGTAAATCCAAATGGTGTCCCTGCTTTTCATAAACACAAAAAATTATAGCCAACAATACTGCAACTCCGGGGAATTAAAGCAGATGCACGGGACTTGCCTGAAATCCATGCACAAAGATGACAGCTCGTAATACGCGTCCACCTTTTTTACCATTGATATTTTTCATCGACAAAGACTCTCCTTGTAGTTTAGGTAGCACAATAGTATCCTTCTGTTCTGAAGAACTTGATGCGAAATCCTTGTTTGAACCATGTTGTGGAACAACCATGACGTGTTGTTCTATAAGAACAACCGGGACACGTGAAGGATCAGCATATATATGCATATCTTGAACAGACCTCGTGTTGATCTGCAAGATTTCAAATTAGTAACAGTTTACAATAGATATTTGTGCACACAAACTATTCCAAAACACAATGTTACCTTCATTTGGGCTATGCTCTTCCTGTGTAGCTCAGCCCGTGAAGCAGAATTTTGTACAGGCTGCAGATAGATGTAAACTAGTAAGAGATTATAAGAAGTGATAGATATATGCTACTTTTTTTGAGAGAGAGAATAGATATATGCTACTTATGAATGGGAGATAATTACATCTTCATGAAACTTCCTTGAACCAGAAACTCTCAGGAGGGAGTGGCGGTGAGATGGGTCATCACTCATACTGCGCAAATAGCGGTGTGGAATCTCAATTTTAGAGTGATTAGTCCAGATTGACCATTCTGCTTTCCTGTCAACGGCCCAAATGTCCCGCAAGTAATCCATTATCTTGGTTTTATTTATCCTGCAGTAAAACAAGAAAACAATGTTGGGCAAATGATATCTTCGAAAAATAGGTTAACTGAGAAACCATCAGGACCATGGACAGTGCAAATAGAGTATAAAAATAAGTGAGTGAGAGAACAGTTAACTTCACCTATGAAATTTCAAGAATGCATTCCATAGAAGTGAAAGTTGGCTGCTCACGGTTATAAACAATTCTAACAACTCTTCACTGGAGAGAGTATACAGCATACCATCACTAGTGCCATCAACGACATCATTGGGTCTCTGCAGAATTGTGCAAAAATATTTCCAATCAGCAAGACCCATATACCAACTCAAAAAAAAAGCCCCATATCATGAGCGCATTCATAGGTCACTAACAAGGATGATGAAACTTGCCTCCAGAAATTCATGTAAAATGCCAGCCAAATGCCCAACACCCTTGGTAGTTACAGGGAACACTTTACCAGAGTCAGAATGGACTGGTTTTGAAGGCTGAAGTAACTCATATTTACCAAGACTTAAGTCAGCATCATTTAAATCTTCTATTTTTTTGCCAACAGCACCACTGATTTTCTTCAATTCTTCAAGTAACATTTCCCTTGAAGCCAATAATGCCTTGACAATCTGATGTGCTGTTGGGCGTAAACCTTGATCTGGTATCTGCATATTAAAATGGCATGTTTACAAGGAGAAAGTAAATCAACGATGTAGAATTTTTTATCTTCTGCATACACCGCTTGGCAATTGTGGCACAATGTTTAAATAAAATTCTGCTCATTTGTGGAGTTAAATTTCAAGTGATACATCAGGAATAGAAACCTAAAACATGAATCCTAGTGGATACCAGCCATACAGTTTCTAGTACCAACCTAGTTCTATGGTTGTGTGACTTTCTCAAAAGTTGTTCAGAGCATCTAGTTACCGCACCGCCTCACACAAGTTGCATAGGAGCACCATTTTCAAAGAACATTAAAGCTAAAGCTTCACAAACCTGTGTACCTTCAATGATGATTTATTTGCACCAGCTTTCAGGTACACTATATGTAATGTCAGATCGACAAGCACCGCGTGGAATGCATCAAAGTGAACTGGACAATATGAATGTAAGCCCAGGAGTGCTTTTCGTGGGATCCTAAATTCATGTACGGCAGCTGAAGATGTAGCGCTAGAAGATTGGATATCAGATCTAAAACAGAAGCAATAGCCCCATCAGTCTTGGCAAATGAAAACCATAAGATGCACATGACTGAACTAAATCTCAGAAGAAAGAATGCACACATAAATTAGAACTATACTCACCCATTCTCCAGTGTTGGGGCATATATTAACTCGTACTTCAATATCACAGCAGAAGCTACTGGACCCTTGAAAAAATAAAACATGTGTTCTCATAAGGCTGCAATTAGTTAATTCAAAAGGGAAAAAGAAATGCTAATATTCGAATTTCCAACCTCTTCTGCACCGTTGAGTATGTTGAAAGACACCATAACCGATAGATATATGTCCTGTCGAGCATACTTGATTCTGAATGGCTGTGTGTAGAAGCTGTTATCAGCGTCATCTATTCTCCAAATGCCTAAAGCATCGTCCGCACCAACATCAGGAGCTGCACAATCCACCTAGCATGTCATTATCTATTAGCTAATGATTGGCAAGGGCTCTAACAAAAGAATCTTTCAAGCAATTGCAACCAAATAAAAAACCTTGGAATCTGGAACACTTGTTTTCGTGTACAATGAAGATAAATAGACATAAACATATGTGATTTAGGTGAGAGTCATCAGATATTTGGTACAACATTGTCACCGTGTTAAACAGATGGTGTGGTAGACCAGTACAGATCAGTAGATCACATTTTCCATAACACTGTAGCACACCGTTTGGTGGGCCTGGGCCACATCCTTTAGTTGTGAAATCTCAGCTGCCTGTCATTGACTAATCACCAGATAAGGTGCATTTTCTAAACTACCGCAATTTAATCAGTTGGTTCATCTAGAAGGAATACAAGTCTCCACAAAGATTAACAGACATATATTATGTGTGCCGCATGATAATTATAGTGCACGACATTGACATGCTTGTACAGTCCGTATCCAGCTATGCAACATGCCTCTTGATGTTACCTAAGGAGAAGTAGATTGCAACAAGATAGGTTGATAGATTTATACAAGCAAGGTAGAGCTTAAAAGCATAACAAATCGTCCAATTTAAGTAGATAGGTAGACTTCATTTTCTGCACTAGGAAACAGTAGCATGGTTCTTATCGACTATAGTACTGAATATTGACAACAATCAAACAGTTAGTATGAACTTTTAGCTCACTACACAAATTCAAGAACCTCACACATTGCAAAGGTACCAATTTAAACATGTATTTCCATGGAAACATCTTGAAATCATATGAATTACAGAAGCACTAAAGCAGACAATCACATCATACTGTCCCTAATTAGAAGAGATGGACGCACCTTCGTACTGCACTACCCTTGCGGGTGAAGCTGGTGTCTTGCTACCGCTTTCACCCTCCTCCCACATTGCACTAATCTTCATCTGGTACCATCTGCACATAACCCAATATTCGTTTCACAACGAAGAACAGCACTCCCTTAGTTGACATAAAATATACGTAAAAGTTTCGGAGATCCAGAAATGGGGAGACAAAGATCTGCATGCCGTCTCGCAGCACAAAAATGGACAAAAATGTGCATGGACAAACTCAGAATTAGCCAGTACGAGGGGGGAAAAGGTCTGACTCGCAAAAAGGAAAAGAAGAATAACCGAATTAACACGAAATGCTCCGACAAACCAAAACTATTGACTAAGTTTGTACCGAAACTTTGTACTCCTACTTGCTTTTTTACATGTCACAAAAAAAAATAAACTTTTTAACTCAAACCACTTGGAACTTTAGTGGTCAGAAAAGAGAAGGGTGAAACTAAACCCAAGAAATGAACACATCCACCCACGGAAAAGAAAAGACCACAAGCAAGCATCTCCCTCCACGAGACACGGCTCCATACCCTTGCTGGAAGAGATCGAGGTTGTGGAAGCGGTGGATGTAGACGGCCACCTCGTGCACCGTCTCCATGACGTCCGGCGGGCGGAAGCGGATGGCCCTCTTGTCCCCCGGCCCCGCGGCGGCAGCGGCGTTGTGCACGCGGACGGACGCCGGCGAGACCCTCCTGGCGGCTCCGCGCGGGCTGCCCTGGTCGACGGCGCCGCCGACGAGGCACTTCATGCGGCCCAACATGGCCGCGCCGCCCGCCCCGATCCGCGCATCACTTGGCCGATCCCTGGGCTAGCGAGCTCTAGGGTTCGGGCTTGGGGCCCGGCGGGAGTAGGACGCAGGGGAGGCCAAAGGCGTTGGCAGGGGAGAGGGAGAGGGCGGCGGCGTAGCGCGTCAGTGGGCTTGGCTAGTTGGCAGATCGGGAAGGAATGATGGGAGGTAGTTGGTTAATGGCGGCGGCGGCGCGAGTTTGGCACGTGGGGCCTGGGCGGCGGCGTAGAGGCCGGGCGGTGGGGCCCGGTCGCCGGAGGGTCCGGAGATCGGAGGCGGAGTAGTGGGAGAAGGAGGCGGCGGTGGAGCTGGTGAGAAAGAGCCGAAGAGGAGGGTGGGAGAGAGGGGAAGAAAGGTGCGAAGGGGATTTTTAATGGCTGGCTCGTGTCACAGACATGTGGCGGCCGAGTTGGGAGTGAGCGCGGCTCGATGGACCTGTTTGTGGGGGGAACGGCAGGCACGGTCGTGTAGGGTGCACGTGGAGTCGGAGGAGTGGAGGGGACGATTTTATGGCCGTAACTCTACCGGGTACACAAGCAGGTAGCAGGTCGTTAGAGCTGGCGGTCCCACCTGTTAGCCTGCAGCTGTTTGATCGCGGAGGCATCTTCGAGTTAGTTGGTAGTACTAGTACTAGTTTCTTCAAAACAAGGTAGTTAACATATCCAAAAAAAAAAAGGTAGTTAAAGTTCTAATGTATTTTCGAAATTAGGCGGGTCTACCACGTAAGAAAACCCTGACGGCGATCGGGAGGCGACAACTATGCCGCTGCTAGGGTTAGGGTTCTCTCATCGGGGGTGGTGTTTTTCTCGAGTTGTTCTCAGGGTGGCGACGACGCTGATCGGCGACATTTTCGCTCTCCTGTCACGAGCCTATGGCAGAGTATTTGGGGAATGAAGTCGCTACCGCAAAGAAGATGGCCATCATGTGAGCAGAAGCGACGGCGGGCGCGATGAGCTGGGAATCTTCAACATCTCTGGCAGACTGCAAGACTTCTGACGAGGCTCTAGCCTCTCGGCGAGCTAGGCAAGTTGATCCTAACGGAGAAAGAACATCAGGGCTTCGGATCTGGCTCCAGAACAAGCTAGGGTTGCAAGATGGTTTGTGATGGCCAAGGTGTACTCGATGTGGACGCTCAATATCCATGCTCTTGATAGGACGATGCAAAAGGTTTGGAGCTTACACAGGGAAGCACAATTTAAGGATATCAGAAGGATATATATTCGTGGTCAGGTGCGCGAGTGAAGCTGATTGGAGTCCTACGCTGAACAATGGACCGTGGCAATTTGATTTCAATGCAATGGTCCTGAAAGATTATGAAGGGAATGTATGACCTTCGGAGATGGTTTTATATATGGTGGCAGAGTGGTTTAGAGTTTGAGATCTTCTGCTGGATAAGCGCTCAGCGAGTTCTGGGAAGGCACTAGGTAATTGGCTTGGCGAAGTAGCTCATGATGATGTTGAGAAAGATGGTTTTTGAGAGGGGTAAACACCTTCGTGTTCGTGCAAAGATCTCAGTTTTTGAACCATTGGTGCAACTGTTTCGTCCTAGATTTTCATCAGAAGATCGAGAGCGAACGTGGCATCATTTTCGCTATGAAAAAATTCCACACTTTTGTTTTGAGTGTGGCAGGTTTGTTCATGTCGATGGGAAGTCTGAGCATGATGTGGATTCTTCTAGTCAATTGGGCTAGTGGTTCGGTGCATCACTGATACGTCGCAAACGTATCTCTAATTTATTTTATTGTTTCATGTTATGTTTATATCATTTTGGCATAGTTTTGCAATCTTCTGTATCATTTTTTCGGGACTAACCTATTAACTCAGTGCCCGGTTTCAGTTACCGTTTTGCGCATGTTTTTGGACTTTCGAGAAAATCAATTTTATGGAGCTCTAAAATCCTGAAGAAGATTTTCATCGAGAACCTTCCAAGGGACCTCGATCCCACCTCAGGGGGGAGACATGTGGCATGATACGTCGTCATCGTATCTATCATACCTAAATAGTTGATCCCCACTATCTTATTTCTCTTGACATGCAGCCTATCCACATCAGCAGCACTGCCACATCAGCGTTTAATTAGAAGCTTACATGTGAGACCCACCACAGTACTGAACATCCACGTTAGCTCCCGTTACTGCCAGCAGGACGGACAAGAGAGGCTACAGAACATGCACGCCCGTCTACACTCCAGGCAGGACCGGTGGGTCGGCTCCTCCTGCGTGGCCACACTCTGGCGGGCCGCCTCGCCAGGAGCCTCCACACATCCGCGGCCTCTTCACCTTCTCCATCAGATCCTTGGCCCGTTGATTTTCCTTGCTCATATTCGTCTTCTGCCCTTCTGTCTTTCCCCTTCCATGTCTTTTCCAATCCCCAATCAATTATGATCTGGCTCCTCCGCTCCTTATTCTTTCTATTACCAATCTCCCTTCACCCATTGTTGCCGCTGTTAACCATAGCACACATCGTCCATGGCATCGGGCAGTATGTGAGCTCTGCTGCAAATCGATAGTTTAAGCGGCAGGACAGACAACCAGAAGGTTCCCCTTTTTTACTTTCGGTTGTCCACTTCTTGGAGTTATTTGTTGCGCCTCCTCTTCCCCAATTAGCCCTGCTTAGAACTTTTTCGTGACATAATTTGAAATCTTGGAATCTTCCCGTTCCTGATGTTGCCGAGTACTATCAGTGGCAAATCTATTTTCTGTCCTTGAAAATTTA
>CBMN010758331.1:0-10252 GCA_000582825.1 Hordeum pubiflorum
ATCTATTTATTTGCATTCATGAACCCGTAAACCACTGTGGTGTGAGTTATGAAGAGTTCCATTCTGTTTACTCTATAAATTTCCCTAAATATGTTTCAGATGCAGTCCAGTGACACTTGCAGTCTATGTTGATTTTTGTTTTTGGATGTTATATACACAATTTGCTTGAAGAATATGGTTACTGCTACACAATTAACAGTTCAGCAGGAGCAAACATCCCAGAACCACGGCAGGCCAGATGAATATAACCACATGCCTACCTGGTGTGTAAAGATAAGGGTTTTTTAGGCACGGGGAGAACATATGAAGTGTGTGTTTACGGACATAACTACAATTTAAGCTAGAATAAACTACAATTTAATGTGCAAGCATGTAAGACATGAATAACACTATTTCCAGTAAATATGTATGCCTTTCTCCAATTTTTCTACCAGAAGCTATGGGTCTCTCAAACTGCCATGTTAGACAGAAAGATGTGTATACTTTGGCATGTATTGGGACTTACTTTTGTTTGACGGTGCACCTCCAGTGTGCTTGTGATTTGGCTTGAGCATGACATGATAATTATTTGGCTACCTTTTCTATAATTGCACATTGTTTTATAGTAAGACAAATGGACAATAATTTGATATTCAGCCTCGTGGGTTGCGGGAAGAAGCTATGGTCGTAGCCCGTAGGAGAGTGGAGGCGTGTGTTGATCAAATGTCGTGTCTGGCTCGAGGGGAGTGGTGTTGCAGAGGAGCTTACCAGGACAAGTTGTCCAGGACCCCAAGGCGGACGATGAACTCGGGGAGAAGCAGCCTCGTGGATGTGTGACTGCTCTCCTTCGTGATCCCTAGACGCTGGTTTCCGCTACCAGGCAAGTCATCATGGAATCCCGCTCGAGCGAGTCATCATGGTCGTGGCAGGCAGTGTCGCGCGCTTCACTTGGATCTTGCTTGAACGCATCAGCTGGATCCCAATAAAAACACTCTTATCCACTTTCATACTGCACCAGTCAACATATTATGAATCTACTTCGTCGCTTGATAATCAAATATCAACTTGTTTAATTTGAATACTTTTATCCGATGCTTAGGTGCGCAGTTTGGAAATAATAATTAAAGAAACATCAAAATAGAGCAGATGCTGCCGGTTGAACATGAGAAATTTAGAGTAGGATATACTCACATTGTAAAGTAAATTTAGAAGAATATCCTCTCTTGGATTCACTTATGTGCCAAACCATAAATCATGGTATCGAACAAGCCCTTCATCTACAAATTTCAATGTAGCTGGAAAAAGAAAAATAATGATAGTTCACATGAAAAAGATAATCAGGACTTATAAGCAAGTCATGTAATTCTGGAGCATAAACCAAGTATTGAAGTATCATTTGCTCACTGGATTTGATAAAACTTTCCAAATTGCATTAGAAAAATACTATTGTAATTTGACCTGACAGAGAAAGAGATCAAGAAACGCTACGCTTGTAACTGATGGAACCACCGCCTCTCACCGGCTTATCACCCGCAGCCTACACACAATTAAAATCCAAAGAACAATCTCTGTCCTAACGAAAAGGATGATTTTCCTGTAGGTACACAGGCTGCCGAACCATCTGGCCGGGAGGAGTGCTAGCGGCCGGTGAATGAATTCTTACTGGACGAACCCAAGGTGGAGAGTTGGTGCTAGCGGCTGGAATCAACTCTGGCAGGACACGCGGACAGAGAGATGAACAGACAGAACAGTGGCCGGTCCGCCGCTGGATCGAAGTCGTCGTGGTCGCGGCCGGCAGCGCCGCGCACTTGGCTTGGATCCCGCTCAAGTGCGTCGGCTGGATTCGCCCAAATCGCGTGCTCGTCACGCCGTCACCTCACCTGGACGGATTGCCCGCGTCGCCCGGCACGGCTCGCGCGCTTCGCCTGGATCTCCCTGGATCCTGCTCGAGCGTGTCTCGCGCGTCGAACGCTTCGGGGGCGGCTGGATTCCCCTGTCACCGATCCACCTCCTCTGTCTAGCGAGCAGACGATCCACCTCCCCTGTCGAACGAGAACAACGGTGTTAGCTTAATGGGCTGGGATAATCGGCCCAGTTTACCACAGGGCTTGAATTCGGCCTCTGGAGCAGCAGTCCATAGGACAGCTGGGCCAGTTGCGGGAGAGATGGTTTTACACATTAGATCTGACGGCCAAAAATGTTTAGATCACAAAAATGAACGGCCAGAAAACCAAATCGCCGAGAGAGCTCGCTTTAGGCTCGGTTTTACTGTCCTTAATAATGCATATCATGCTAACGCCGCAAGCCTGCGATACCTACTCAATGGCGTATGGGGAAGGCTGCACTAACTTGAGCATTGCTGGTGACAAAGAGATTAAATTGGCATTCTAACTGACAAGGAGTTTAATCTAGGCTGCGACAGCCTACCTTCAGCAAAAGCATCATCTTTGCACGGTCGGCCGAGACAAGAAGACATGTGACGTCTACCGATTCAGCGACTCATGCCCGGCCTGGATTGCAGCTTATTCATAACAAAGTACATATTAGTAATAAGGAAATCTCTCGTGTCATCTACAAAAGAGTTTCAGTGTAAATTCAGTACTTAGTGCTCTCTGTACTTTATTTAGCGATCATATAATATGTAATAAAACAAAAGTGTTTGCATGACAAATCATTTTAAATCGTACATTTTAAGACACAGTGTATAACAAATTATTCGAACACATTCACAAACATAAAGTCCATAGAAAATGTCTTACGCGTGCTAGGCCACAACACTGCATTCTGACAAGAGGAAATTAAAAGAGCCTTGGTATGAACCACGCACGTACTCCCCTACACGCTATTGTACTAATTATTTGCCATGGTACGAGACGAGAATGGCATAGATTGTTCGTTCGTACGTCGTAGCAGATAGTGTGCTACGGTTTGATCGCCTTCTTTCCAAACACCGGATTGGCATACGGCATGAAGTGGCACACCGGCGTTCCAGGGTGTGTACCTAGCACCTCGAACGCCGGATGAGCCGGGTTCCACTTGGCCGTGTTGAAGTGGCAGAATGCCAACATCTTGGCTGTCGGGCCTCCGCCGACGAGTCCCCGGAGCGAGACCACGTAGGCCTTGTCTGTCAGCGCGTCCGTCATGTGACACTGGTAGACGCGGTAGGGGAATGGCACTTTGTGGCAGCCGACGTAGTAGTCACCGTCGAGCTTGGTGACCGCCAGGACCTCGTACAGTTGACGTGGCAGGCCGCCGGCCGGTAACACCGACGTGGCCACCCACATACCACGGTCATCACCTGCGGAGCGGCCAATTAGCATGTTCATGGAGCTCCGCACGGTGGTCTCCAGCGACGTGGTGCAGGCCCTGAGCTCGCCGGGGTGCGGCGCCGACTGGCACAGGCTCAGTGTGGTCGCCACGTGGGACGCCTCGGCGGAGCCTTTTGGGATGTTGAAGGTGGTGAGGACGGCGCTTAGGTTTGCGAAGGGGACCTTCTCGGCGAGGTCGTGTGGGAGGATGGGTGGCTCAGCTTCTGCAGGGAAGGAGATGGCCATGGTGCTGCCCGGACGCAGCTGTGCGTCGTGGAAGAAGATGCCCGTCGGTGCCGCCAAGCTCGCCATGCACATGCCGGTCCAAGCACCGCACACGCTGATGCTGGGGAATGCAGGGTAGTGCTCCACTCTAGGCGCATCATCGCTGCCTGGAGAACACACCGGACTTATTTACAAACTCGTGTCTGTCAACATGCATGGTTACTTTACTTAGTAAGCAAAAGTGACGTACCTTTCCGCACAAGGTCTGCGATGGCCTCTGGCATCGGCGTGCCCGGGAGGGCATGCTGCCATTGCCAAGAGCCCACGGCCGGAGTGCCGCCGGCCACCACCATCAGAAAGAGCACAGCATAATGGTACATGTCTCGATCAATATTGGAGCCTGGAGAGAGAGAGAAGAAGAAGAAGAAGAAGAAAATGAATGAGCCCTGCTTTGACTGGATGGTGGTTGCCTCCCGCTGGCCCGGTATATATACTCTGCCTGCTCAACAAATACGGCAAATGCACCCACAAAAGAAAGATGCGATCGAGCATTATAGCTGCCACAACTCGGTGTCTTCTCTGTCTCGTTCTCTGAACCTTCTCTTGCTCTACGTTACATACAGGGACAAGAGTCGGGATGGAGAACGAGTTTTCAAATCGTGTTACTTCTTTTATTTAAGCAACGACGTACACATTATTATGATCTGTTCTGATGTATTTTATCTATAATCGTCGACGTTTTCACACGATCGATCATAGCCGCCAAGGATAGTACATATAAAGGTTGAGATGTCCATTTCGGTGGACAGTCAGCAGGGTCCTTTTGCCCTATATTTTCAGGTCCTTTACATGTCTATCTTTTTGAATTATTACATTTTTTTCTGTTTGCATTATTCTCATTGCATCTTCTCAATGAGTTACTCAGCTTTTCTCACCCGAGTTCTTCTTTAACTGTCCGGCGTTCTATGTTTCAATGTGAGTAAGCAATTGATAACCTTTTTGGACAGGGTCTGCGTCATCCTATTAGCAGCCCCCAACTTAATAAGCATATGGCAAGTGGGTGCATAATTCATTGATTGATTGGTTCATGTCATCAATATTTTTCTAAAAGATATGATAAATCGTTTTGCTCTTAGTCAAGGTATCTTCTGACTCATGTCGGCTTTAATAAACTAGTCAACTTACCCGCACATTTGCGCGGCTACCTTTGATACATTGTTGTAGAACTTAATTAAGACATTTCTCTTTGATTTATATTATATCTTTATATTCACAAAAATGTTAAACTGTTTTATTAAGAGCTCAATTCATCATAAAGTATGAATGTTTTCTATCTTGATTATGTGAAAAAAATGTGAGAGTTTATAATTTATTATGGTTTTTATGTTTGATTTTTCTTATACATATATTGGAAACCAATACAATTGTCTATCTCTTCAAAATATATTATTTCTAATACTATAATTTGGCTCTAATTTTTCTGATTCGGGTATTTTGTAACATTTTTATAAAATTACAGGATTGATATGCGCATTTAGGCTAATACCGTTAACGTAACTATAGGTAATTGTTGTATTGTCTTACATGACTCGGTAATTTACTATTGTTATTATGCTATTTTTCATAGCAATAAAATTATTGGGTTATTGTATATTAGTATATGGGCATTTTGAACTATTTTTGTGATGGTAATAGTTGGTAATGGAAAAATATATATGAGATGTTTTAGTATTTCTTTCATAATGACAGTGGCGGATAATTTTTAAAAAATATTGTATACTAATCTAATTTTTTTATAATGGTAGTGGTGGGTAATTTAAAATAATGTGAAGGAGTTTTTAGTCTAACTTTTTCGTTGTGCAACTGTGATTTATTTTTAGGTTGCAGAGCTGTGTAATTTACAAATATGCATATGGTCATTTCAGTCTATTTTTTCATAATGAGAGTGGTGGGTAATTTTGAAAATATGTGAAAGGGTAACTTTTTCATAATGGCTATGGTGGGTAATTTATAAATATACATAGGGTTATTTCATTCTAATTTTTTCATAATGGCAGCGGTGGATAATTTAAAATATGTGAAGGGGTATTGTAGTTTTTCATAATGGCAGTGGAATCATTTTACGATCAGGCGAGGTCGTAGCCGTTCATGCCCATGTTCGTGTTGAACAAGATGTGTGAGCTCATATATAGTGGTGTTAGGACTAACAAGCGCTTCAAGGAGGTGCACTTAAACACCGTTGCGAAGCAGGTGTTCGAGTTATGTTGCCAGGGGGTGACCTCCACTCAGGTGTACAACCATCTCAGGGAGTGGAGAGCTCGATGGATTCAAATATCCAATCTCAGGGGCCTTAGCGGCGCCTCATGGAATCAGAACACTTGCTCGATCGTTCTGAAGACAGAGTACTACACCGGCCACGTCTTGGTTAGCTCACGACCCCCTTGTTTTTCACACTGTGAACCATTGCCTACTCGCAACTAACAACGCTTGTGTTTCTTTCTTAGGACCATCCCTAAGACGTTGAGTTCCTCAACACATCCATCCAGAACTACAACCAGATGCAGCACATCTTCTCCTTCGGGCTAGCAACTAGCAAGCATGCATGGGCTCCAGTGAGCCTCTAGGTTCTCCCATGCCGGAGTTCCCAGACACCCAGGACGCAGAGGCAGTCCTTGATGGCCCTGATAAACCCTTTGAGCACGTCCCTGTGGTTGATAGGAAGAGGAAGAGGTGCCGCCTGATGGAGGAGGAGATCAGTGTCTTCACCAGCATGACTAAGGCCGTGAAGGAGGTGGAAACGCCATTAGGGAGAGCAAGTCCATCGACGTGCACCCTGACATGTACAACACCATCATGGAGCAAGGTGGTTTTAGCGATGAGTCTCTCATGGCAGCTCTGAGCCACCTGCTGGACAACAAGGCTCAGGGTGTTAGGTTTGTTGCCATGACACCTTCTCACAGGGTGTCTGTCTTAGGAGCTGGCTGGGCAAGCACTACTACTAGATCTTGCTGGTGGTTACCGCGTGCATGATCTTGGACAGCGAAGGCTATGGCAACGACGATGACGACATATATCTTGTGTAGCTAGGGCTTGAAAACTGTTTGATGATATGTATATTTTGCTGAGGTGGTATATACTACCCCCTCATGATGATGGTGAACTTGCGATGCTAGGATGACACCCTCTTTTGGATGTGATGGTAAGATAACACCATAGTAGTGCTAGGTTGAACTTCGTATGTCGTATGATCATGCATGTTTACTACTTCTCTTCTGCTCCATTGTTGTTTGTGTGCTACTTTCCTTGCTACGTCTGTGCTCCATTGCTTACTGATTCAACTGTTGCTCTTGTGCATTGGTAGGACAAGTGGTATGCGGTGTTCATCGGGAGGGAACCAATGGTTTATAGTTCATGGGAAGCTTGCAACCAACAAGTTTTAGGGTATCCCTAAAAAAACAAGTTTTAGGGTACAACAACAACAGCCACAGAGGGTTTAGGACTAGGCAGGCGGCAGAAAATGATCGCACCAAGTTTGTGCGAAAGCAGGCATGAAAGATTGAAGTTGGCAAGGCGGCGCCACACTTTGGGGTGAAGAACTTCATCATCATCGTGCAGTTCGTTGCCATTCCGGTGTTGTGGCGTTGGTGCGGTAGTTGTGATCGTGTGTAAGGTGCAGCGGATAAGCTTACCACATAGGGTACAAGGTTAGCACACCATGCACCATGTATGCAACCGAACAGCATGTTTATGTGTGAGTTAAGACAATGCAGGACACCAAACACCATACGCAAGCCTATCTCCTAATGCAGGAAGTGTCGATGCAAGCAACCAAACATGCTGCAGATGTTGGTTTTTAGGTTGTTTCGACTCAGCCAGGCCCAACTCACCATGTCATACAATGTAGCATACTTCAGAGATGGCAACCAAACACTCCTAATAGTTTTCTTACGTGCAACAGATTATTCTGTTCTTCCGTACATGGAGTAGCTAGGGTATCCCGTTTGACAATCCAGATTTACACTTCAGACTTTCAACTGCTTGAATCAGGAGATGTAATCCGTAACTTCATGGACAGGGGCGGCAGTCACAACATAGACACCAGTGAGCAGAGGTCAAGAAGAAGCGGTAAGAGCAGTTTCAGACTGAAAATTCGAGAGCAAGCATCGGCTCATCAACCTTTGTCCTTCGCTTACAACTCAAGTTGTTAGTTTTCAGTAAGGTACGCAAGCAATCTTTCCTCTGAATGACAGGTTGTCGGGTGAACTGGCAGAGAAGTCAGCAGTTAACCAGAAATTTAGGTCAAATTAGCATTTCATTGGACTATACTTGATATTTAAATAGATTAAAATAGGGTTCACTTTTATATATTATATATTTTAAAAGATATTCTAGATTATTAAAAAATCTAGTATATATACAGAAAAATGTTCAAAAATTATTGTCTTGTCCGCATTAGAGAAAATGAAGTAAACAATAATTCATAGTAACTAAGTGTAAATACTAAGAAAAATAAGAAAGGAGGATTGATTTGCAGAGCTATAAAAAAAGTGATTTTCTTTTTGATTGGCAGTTCTAAAAAAATGAACTTCAATGTAAAAAAAATATTGTGGTTCTTTAGTTTATTATTTTCGATTTTTAGTTCTTATAATTTGTACCCTTTCTAAGTTTTCTTGTTGCTGAGCCATGGTAATTGCACCTATTAAAGAAACTAGAAGAATTATGAAAATGAGTCAAATGGAAGATTAAAATCAGTTCCTAAATTAATCCCAATTTGTTGAACTTATTTATGAGAACATGTCATACTACTTGGTTTGAGCTTGTAATCTAAAGAATTTGATTCCATACCATGACATATCTAGGATAGTACTCCCTCCATTCCAAAATGCATGTCGTGGTTTTAGTTCAAATTGAGCTAAAACCATGACAAGTATTTTGGAACAGAATGAGCAGTCGTTAGTGAAAAAAACAATAGTTATACAAATGAGTGAAGTGAACCCATCTTCAATAGTCCAATAATTCTTTACTTTAGCTACAGCGAATATGATCATGAGCTACTGGTACATCTGGTAAGCTATCTGCCGCCGTCGCTCCCTCCGCAACCTTAGCTGCCACCACATCTGGTACCTCATGGCCCTGATCTGGTGGCGAGTACCACCACAGCAGCCCGGCCAGCACCACCACGCCTCGCTGGCCATCTAACACGCAGCCTCGGCCACCCCTCTCCCCCACGCCACCAACCTCCGCCGGCCCGAGCGGCGAGCGCAACCCGCCACCTACCGACACCACCATGAGCCGAGCGATGCATCTCAAGAAATTTCAAGAGTTACTAGGAACATGCCATGGCATGACAATCTACCCAACACCAACGATATTCAAGCTGTCTTCTTCCCCTTGTTCATTCTTGATGATCATATTGTGCATTACAACACAAACCATCATGATCAGGCTTGAAATACCTAGACTTAGGAAAAAAGAAAATAAGATAAATAAAATGCATCTAAGCAATATAGATTATGGAGGTAAACTTTCTATAAACAACACCTGAAGAGAGGATGATATGCAACACCTTCCTGGCAAAGACGCCAAAAAAGAGTTCTTGTTGCCTGCGGTACAATCACTAAAACATGCCTTTTGTTTGGCCTCCAAGCGCAAATGTTTGCAGACAGTGAGAAACTTTTCCCTTAAATAGGTAACCTAAGATTTTAAAAATGCCTATATTTGGCATCCAACTCGCTTTCTCCCTTCCCCACCTCGCGACTTCTGTAAAATGTTGGTGTACTTCTATTATGCATGTAATGGAAGGGCGTGACAAGTGGGGCATGCCTGTCAAAATGCACTTTGTTGCTAGATTGATTGGGCCCTGGCCCGTTCTCCTTGTCAGTCTCGGTTATTGAGCTGAGTGTTTCAGAGGTCAGAGCTCCTATGCAGCGCTGCAGGCNNCCGTTAACGACCCGGCGCCTGCAGCGCTGCTAGCATGGGTCGGCCCACTAGCGTGATGCCCAGTTCTTTTTTCGATTTTTTTGTTACAAAAATAAAAATATGAAATAAAAAAAGGTTTACACATTAAAAAAAGGTTCATCCATTTGGAAAAAAAAGTTCATATCTTTAAAAAAGGTTCATCAATTTTGAAAAAAGTTCATCAATTTGAAAATTTTCATAGAAATTGAAAAAAAAGTTGATCCAATTTAGCAAAAGTTCATTAAATTTTTCAAAAATTTCATAGAAATTCAAAAAAAGTTCATGTATTTTTTTAAAAAGTTCATTGAACGGAAAAAAGCTCATAAATCTAAAAAAAGTTCATCCATTTTCAAAAAGATTTTCGTCACATTTCGAAAAAGTTCATCAATTTAAAAAAAAATCGTGGAAATTGAAAAAAAGTTCATAATTTTTTTTTAAAAAAACCTTCAACCGACGCCTAGATGGGCCTGCCCATTTACGAACGCCACAGGCGCCAGTTAACAGAAATGCACATTAACTGGCGCTTGTGGCGCTAAATAGGAAATGCCCAGCAACTATACAGGAAAGAGAGTAGTCAAAGAGATAGATGGGCCGAGTATGGCCCGGGCCAAACCCAACATCGAAACATATAGAAGCCGAGATCACTAGTTAGCGAGTACACCTTTCAACGATCACTTCCACCTCCCCCGTTTGGGACAAATGGCGCACTGCATGCGTGCCACTTGTCGCAACCTGGGAGTTTTCCCTTTTTTCGTATATCCGTATTTTCAAAACGTTTTATC
>CBMN010758341.1:0-10285 GCA_000582825.1 Hordeum pubiflorum
GGGCGTGTCCGGGCGCGTTCGCGAGCCCTCATATCGTCCCCATATTTGAGATGGATATGAGGGGTGCTGGTCAGTCCGGGCGTTTGAGACGGATATGAGGGCCCCGGTTGGGTCGCATTTTTGTGACCGGTCAGTGACCGGGAGGACGTTCCGGGCGTTTGAGGAAATAGGGGGTCCGACTGTAGATGCTCTAACTCCCTCCTCCGTTTCTTTACTATGCATATAATTTTTGTCTAAGGTCAAACTTTGTAAAGTTTGACTAACATTGTAAGAGAAATATTAACATTCAAAAAATAAAATACATATCATTAGATGCACCATGAAATTAATTTTCATATCATATAACTTTAGCGTTGTAAGTGTTGATATTTTTAAATATAATTTTGATCAAACTTTATAAAGTTTGATTTTAGACAAATTTTATATACAAAATGAAAAACAGAGGGAGTGTCTTCTTTGGTAGTATATGTGAGACATCATGGCCGGAAGCACGCTACTGAAGCATCTCCAAACAACAGAGTTGTCATAAAAGAACTAATTTTGTAGAAACATGGCAGATTTTTTTTTCATATGATGTGGTTGTGCTTTGTAGTGAATATTAATAGCTAAAATAGATAATTTTACATTGAATTGTAAAATTGCCATGATTATGAGCCCAAATTAACATATCCTTCCAACTTTTCGTTCGTTGGAAAAAGATCTTGGAAACCAAAATCTTCTCTCCACACCCGTAAAACCAAATTTTTTTGTCTTTAAATTTTTCGTCTGTTGTTGGAGATGTTCTTACCAGATCTCCTTTTATCAACGCTGACTATACTGCTCCAGTGGCGCCTTTAAGTTTTGTTTAAAAAAACATATAGTAACTTTTATGTTCCCTATGTCTCAACTCTCAACTTATATTGGGACTATTGGTTTTTCATTACATGTTTTTCCCATGCGATCCTGCAACAGGATCAGGATCGTGTTCCACTGTCAAATGATAACGGAGCAAAAATGAACGATTGCAGCCTGCATCCAGGTGAAAAGGAGTTTAGCCGCGGAAAAACTAAAACCTTAGGTGTGTTTGATAGGGTGCATGAGTTGAAAAGTTTCAGTTTCGGCCCATTTTTTTATTTGTTTGGTAGGATGCATGAATGGTGCACGAGCCTACACTAGCTCAGCCCAAATACATTGGGAGCATACATGAAGAGGAAACACCATAACATTTACTCGTTGCTCAGGATGCACGAAGAGGGAACAACTATGCTAAGATAAGAATGCAACCAAACACACCCCATAATTCGTAACCCCTTTGGTACAGGTGGGGCGTTTTGAAGGACGAGCTATCTGGCTCTCGTAATCTCGTCCATCCGTTTTGAGGCAGTGATGAGTGCGGCTTGATTTCCCTGTTTTATACACGTGCTACTGTGCAGAAATACTTTTTTCTTTGAGTTGACGCAGAAATACATAGGTTCCGTTGTCTGCCGTGCCTTCTTTATACGTGGGCCTCGTGGGTTACTTTCAAATTTTCACCATGTGGAGGCTTAGGCCGGTGGAACAATCGGTCAGCCCATCAGCAAGAAAATACTACTTTGTATTTATTGGCTTGGTTTGACCTGTATAACCACACTAAACATAAAGTGCTTTGCCTAAAAAAAACTAAACATAAGTCTTCTTTCGAGGACTGTATCTTAGACCATGAATACGAAAAAGGTTCATGTATTCAAAAAATTATTCACAAACTTGAATAAATGTTTGCAGTTTTAAAAATATTCACCAATTTAAAGTGTTCATGAAATTTAAGAAATGTTCGTGAGTAGGAAACAATGTTCCCGTATTTGAATGCATGTTCATGAACTTGAAAAATGTTCGCGTATTTGAATGCATGTTCATGCACTTGAAAAATGTTTGCAAATTTTAGAAATGTTCATGAGTAGGGAAAAATGTTCTCGTATTTGAAAAAAACGATCATGTCCTTCATAAATTATTCATGAGTTTAAAAATGTTCATCAATTCATGTTCTTGATCGTAATTTGCAAAATGCTCTTGAAATGAAGAAAAATGCTCGTGAATATTAAAAAATGTGTATTTCCATGAATTTTCACCAATTTCTTCAGAATGATAGGAGCACACCCAGCGCAAGACGATCATGATGAGTAAACTTAACTGGATTCGGATTTTTTTTTCTTGCTTTTTTCCCATGGGGTACCGTATACACGATTACCGATTTTAATTTTTAAGATGAACATTTTCTAAATGCACTAGGAATTTTTTGATGCGTGGTATTTTTCAATAAGCGATGAACGTTTTTGTAGAACACAAACGGACATATTGAAAACACATGATGAATATTTTTAATACACTATGGAAAGTTTTAAGACACGATGAGCACTTTTTAAATATACGATGAACATCTTTTAAGTACACATGAACATTTTTATGACACGATGAGCATTATTTAAGTAGACGATGAACATTTTAAAAGTATACATGAAATTTTTAATACAAGACGAACTTTTCTAAGACATAATAAACATTTTTAAATACATAATGAACTTTTTAAAAATACATGACGGACTGTTTTAAGACACAGTGAATATTATTTAAATCCACGATGACCCTTTTAAATTACAGGTGGACATTTTGGAAAAATGTTCGCAATCTTAAAAATATTCACGGACTGTGAGTTAGGAAAATGTTTCAGATTTGGAGTGGCTCGGATGCAAGGAAATCTGCTACTTATAAAAAGATTGATTGCCAACGGCAGGGGCACAGGATGATGGGAACCCCAAGGATCGACCATCGAGTCAAGCCATGTATGTTCTGCTTTCTAGTCCGATCTCATTTTCGCTTTGGTACGCGTAAATTTGTGCAAAGTAAAATGAAAGCGACCTCTCAAGTTTGTTTTCTTTAGATGAGAGTGCAAACCTTATTTGTTTGCGTTTATGTTAGCTTTTACAACTTTTCCACTATGGTTTAAAAGCCAAAAAAGCTCCTAAATAAGTTGGGGGTATCACTGTCCTCCTAGATTGCTCCAATAACAAGCCTATACCTATATCTACTGCCTACTAATAAAAAATATGTATTCTTGGTATACCATGCTATTTTACATAGACCCTGATGTTTTTGATAATCAACCCGCCGTCCAGTTTTAAATCAGATTTTTTGCTTTTGCAGAAAAACCCTAGTAGTTATGGTAATCAACTCGAAGGCCAGTTTTATCTTTTAAGGCTGATTTTTGCCTTTGCAAAAAAAACCTTGATAATTGGATTAATCAATCCATATCAAATGCCTTTTAAAAATAATTATATCTTTTAAACCATAACTTCAAATTTAACATGTTTTATATGAAATTCGATTTAAAAATATTTAAAACCTGAATATGATGTTATTTTTTTGTTAAATATTTTAAAAATGCTATTCAGGTTGCTACATTTATCAATAGCGCACGATCCGTCTCTTTTTCATACCGGTGCTGATCCGGAAATGAACACCTTAGCAGAACCATGATTGGAGACGAAAGAAACCATTTATAACCAGTGGCGGAGCTACAGTGCAAATTATGGGTGGGCCGGTACAAAGAAAAGCCCACTATTTTCCTCAAATTGGCCCAATCTAATCTGAAGCCTGCATTGTTTTTGCTCTATGATGGGCGGGCCATGGCCCATCCAGCCTTGCTGAAGCTCCGCCAGTATCTATAACCACGCATGAACGCCTCACCAAAACCTCACAGGAAAAAACATAGAATACAGAGAGAGGGACGCATTAGAAGTGACAATATCCAAACGCATTGTGATTATGTGAGCATTGAGTCCACCATCTACGAGAGTAAAGAGGATAAGTTGCAACACAGATGGGATGTCATGTGTTAAAAGAAAGGACATGAATCTATTAAAGTCTTGACTCGTGGTTATTGGATTAGAGGAGTGTGGTATTTCTCTTCTCCGGTGCAACACACGGACTCCTTTGCAAGTGATGACCAAAAGATTTTTGGTCATGAAAAAAATCCTTGTAATTCGTAAAATTTATGGAAAGTAGAACAAAATGACTACTGAGAACAAAAGAATGAGTGCATACACAAAATGTGGCTCCTTACCTGCCTCTAATGCCAAGGGACAACTCTTTGGGGAGGCTTAAAAAATAAGTTGCCTCTTCCCAACATAAAAAATAAGCCATCCTTTAAATTTATTGAGACTTCTAAATTAGTCATCACATTACTAGTTTAAAAGTCCCAATAAATAAAAAAGGCGGCTTATGGAAAAAAGATGAGGAGGTGACTTATTTGTTAAGTTGCCAAAAGAACTGGCCCTAAACGTACGTCCATAAGTATTGGATGACAAGCTACCATCGCATAAAAAAAGGGACAAGCTAGCTAAGCAGCAGTACGGGTATCTTTCAATTTCAGAGACAACTTATTGAATGCCAAAATACAAGGGGTCATGTATCTAATCTGCATCTCTTTTCCATTTTTGCACACAATATATGCTGCATAAATGATTATTAACTTGCGCTCTGCTTGCGTGCCCACAAGTGGCCGCGATCGAGCATTGCATGAAACAAATAAATTTTCACATGGAAAGAAAGAAGGGGGTTCAGTTCCGTGGCCCACAGTGAATCTGAAACTGACTCCAAGGTAGCAGACAGGCTATGCAGTCGATTATTTGTCCAGTCGGTCAGTCATTCATCGCTATCCTTCAAGCGATGCAGTAGCAGCAGCCTCCTTTTCATCGTCAAAGTAGTCCTTCCTGCAATGCAAACGAAAGGAGATTCAACCAACACAGACCATGCCATGCCATCTCCTTATGCCTCCAAGACATCATCAAGCGACAAACCGACAGGGAGTAACTATCTTCGTATCGAAGGAACGAACCTTATTTTTCGGGAAAGCTGGTACAGGCCTGTACCGGCCATCGCAACATTAACGCTGAAAAGGTTCCAGTTTTTCTGAAAAAAGGAGCAATGAGATGAGAACAAGTTAAAACAGAAATAGCAGAAAACAACACAGGATAGCAGGTGGAAGGAGATGGCACAGGAATACGAATGAATCATATATGCAACAAGCAAAAGTAGCCCAGTCAGGGGAGCCATCAAATAAAAACAGTATAATATGAGATGATCGGCGCAAAACAAATGTATACTTCAGTTCAAATACAAAGATAATCCACGTCACCCAAATTTGACGACACCTTATAAGATTCAGTGCACATAATAATGAAAGAAAAGGATATTATAGTATCGATGGCTTACCGGTGTGATAACCATGCTGTAGCGTGACCAGACGACTCCAGTGCAGGCAACCGCTGAACCCCATATAACAGAATAAGCATGTGAGCAGGTCACAAGGATAAGTAAACGGTAAACTAATGGCATGCTGTCCTGAAATGCTAGTTGAACATACCAATTTGCTGAGGATAGGATATCTTTTCAGGAGGCTTAGCAAAGTCGGCAATGTTCGCAATGCTGATCCCCCATTTAAATGTTGGAGCCCAAAAATGAACTGCAAGGAAGGTCAAATTATTGTCTCAGACTCTTTTTCAAGTGATACTTATAACTTAACACATGTACTGTACAATGTCCAGTAGGTAAGCAACACAATTTAGTGCAGAAGAACTGTGCAGTATGGGCCATTATAATGGTAAGTTGAATGTCAAATAACCAAAAACACAGCTCAGGCATGTCAAGAATAAGTACAAGGTCGGCTAAGGCTTAAGAAAATTTGCAGTATTTACCACGATATCACTTTATTAGAAAAATGCAATATCTTTCACGAATCTAATTTTCCATGAGAAAGTCCATATTTTCCTATGCCAAGCTTACCAGGAAATAATAGACATTAGTGACAAAGGGATGAACATTTAGCTATACGGTGAACTAGAGACTGCTGATATACTCTCTGGTACCCTGTACTTGGTTTGTTTGGAGCTATATAAGAGATTCCTTTTTTTTAGATGTATATAAGAGATTCCTTTTTTTTTAGATGTATATAAGAGATTCCTTGGTATGGCAGGAAGTTCCCCTCCCATGATTGCAATTTGTCGTGGAGCAAATTTACACAAGGGATTTTGTAAGCCCAACTATAAACTTGCTAAAGATACCTGGACAGCAGGCCACTGTAGATAACAAGGAACATATTAGAAAATGTTCTTGGCTGACCCAGCTAACACATTAAATGGTTTTTGAGCCACGGCAGAAATGGCAGTGCGAAGGTGGCTACTGCTCCAAAGGGAGGAGAGAGTGGAACCTGCAGCTACCAGAATCAAATGAATCATAAGACAACTTAAGAGTAGAGCACCATAGCTGTTTGTAGGAGGGGACTGAATAGTTGTTGGCTCTAGGTTCTGCTTGTTTCAGGTTATATTTTATGATGTCTTCAGTTTGACTACTGCTATTTTGATTCTCTATGGTGGTATGTTTTCTCCATGTTAATTTGTTTTCACAAACAATGTCCACCTGTTGTCATATACTGAAACCAAAAATCAGAGTAAGCACACACTATTTTTTCACATTTAAAACATGCCTACAACCTGGCAACCCTAACACAACAACACAATCCGAAGCTAAGACGACACACAAAGAAAACATGTATAATCCACCGACAGGGGAGCAAAGCAAATGTTGACCTTCTTACAGCAACCACATGAGAACCTAAAACTGGTAAAAGACATTTGCTCATAGGCGAACTGTTTTATACTTTTCTCCTAGTCAAACGTTGCTAGTGTGCACAACAATAATAAATAAGCAAAGGTGAGAACCAAAAAAGAGACGAGATGTGTGAAACAAATGCGAGTATGACAGTCACTAACTGGTTTTGGGCCCAGCAGGATGGTTCCAAAAGGCTTGAAGCTTTGAAGCCATTCAATCAAATGGACACACACTCGGTCCTGTACACCTAGAAGCAGAAAACAGGAAAGCACGCCTGTAAGTCAAGTCCAGCATAACAAATGATATCAGAAATTCATTTACAAAGCACCTGCAGCGCGTGCGCAAAAAGAATAAAAATCCTTGGTGAGAATGCGGTATGCCAGGAAGCAAATCTGGACATCGTAGGTCGTACGAAATCAAGCACGGCAACTAGGTACCGTCTCTCAACCAAATTATACTGCAGAAAAGCCCTAGGTACCGCATACAGGGATCAAAGAAAGATACAATCCCCATGGATGTATACTGGACACATCAACCTCCGAATAGTTAACCTGCTTTTAGCCATAGTATATACTCCCTCGTCCTTGAAAGAGTGTATTTCCAACTTTGTTGGAGGGTCAAACTATCTCAAAGTTTGACCGAGTTTGTGCAAAAATATATCAATGTTTGTGAAACCAAATAGGTGTATGATGAAAATATATTTTATCTTGAATCTAATGCTACTAATTTGATGTCATAAATGTTGATGTATTATTGTATAAAGACTATCAAACATAAAAAAGTTTGACTTTCCAACAAAATTGGAACGTAATACACTGTAACACAAACTTGGCCGGCCCAAACAGTTGCTGCTCTGCTCCTGCTCCTGCTCCAAACCCACAGGGACACGAGCCCTAGATTTGCTGGGCTCGGGGATGAAGGAGCGTCGCCAGCAAGGGAGCGCGCGGGGCAGCGAAGAATCCATCGATCCGAACAAGGTGAACAGTGCTAGCGAGGGCTGCTCCTACTCATACTCCCCCGTTGACCCGAACACAAGGGGACCTAATTTCGCTGGGCTCTGGGATGAAGGAGCGTCGCTAGCGAGAATCGCGAGGCGGCGAGGAATCAATCTCGATCGGACTACCAACCACCAACCCGAGAACGCGAACAGATCTAACGCAGCAGGCGAGAACGAACCAAGGATAAAGGCGGGAGGGAGATGGATCTCATCTATCACCTGGGAGGGAGGGACGGCCGCCGCCGGTCGCCGGTCGTGGTCGCCGGAGACGAGGAAGCCGAGAGGGGAGAGGGGATGGGTCAGAGGTAGGCGGCGTGTGCGTGGACCGGATCGGTGATAGGTTAACAGAATCAATCGACGGCCGTTCGTGTGCGTATGGACGGCAGTGATGAGCCGATTCGGCAGGGACACAACAAGTTTGCTTTCTTTCCAAAATAATATATCCTCAGACTACACGTATACTTTTTTAACAACCAAAGTATTATATTTCAAGTGGCAAGTGCATGCGCGTGTATATGAACGCTTGCGTTTGTACTGTGTTCAAAAAAAAAATGGCAAGTGCATGTGGGTGATAAGTCTCAGTGAAAATATAAAGTGATGTTATCGAAAGTTCACACATCTGCAAATTGTTGCGTGTTTTGAGTCGATATGAGTACGAGGGATGTTTCCTGGTATAGGAGTTATTCAAACCATTAGAGTCTCCTCATGATTTATTTTAGTACATACTCTCTTCATACCGAAATGTAGGTTGTTTAAGTGTGTCCTGTGCAAATCGCGTAATGCTACGAAATTTCTAAACTTTTCAAAAATGCCCTCCGTCGGCACGCACTCGTCCACTCACTCGCTCTTTCGTTCCCCTCGCCCAGTCGCTCTCATCCCTCCCGTTCTTCTCGCTCCTCTCCCTCGCCTCCAGCGTCTTCTCGTCTTCGCCAGTCTGCTCGTCTTCGCCGGCCTTTTCCCTACCACCTTGTTTCCTCTCCCACGTGCGTCACCCGTTTTCCTCTCCATGTCGTTGCCGATCTCTTCCCACAACCCTGTTTTCAAAATATCAATTCTTTTTGCCGGCGATGAACTTGTATGCGATGGAAGCTGGATCCGCATGCGCCAGTGCTAGATCCACGTGCGCCAGCGTTGGATCCGCTTGCGCCGATGCTGGATCCAGAGCAACGCTGGATGTGGAGCTGCGGGGCCGCGCTGGAGCAGCTGAGAATTTACTTCTCAGGTGTGGTTGAATTTACAACTCAACTGCTAAGGCTTATAAATATTCTTTGGCTCCTCCTGTATCAAATCAATAAATTTATTTAAAATACTATCATCGAAGACTATTGTGATCCCCTATACTTATGGGTCATCAATAGGCTCGCTGCACATTCCCTCCTGCTCTGGTTTTCTTCTTTGTTTTTTTTTGTTTTCTTTTGTTTTTTATGTGGTTCCTTTCATTTTACATCGGTTTTCTTTGTTTTTCTTTATTTCTTCGGGGTTACTTTTGTTTTCTTTCTTTTCAATGGTTTTCTTTATTTTCTATGATATGCCTTGAACCGCTTGGTCTGTAGGAGAAATGCCCTAGAGGCAATAATAAATGTTGTTATCTTCAAGTTTGTAATTATTTTAATGTTTTATGCTACAACTGCAATGGTTCTTGAGTCCGTATATCCATAAAGTCTTATAGGGAAACCCATATGCATGTGTGAAATAATAAACGGTAAAATATATTTCTAGTCATGCCTCGAAGACTAGATCAAGTGTTGCATGATGATCATGTTTTCCTAATCATGGGCATGCCTATGCCAACAATTTTGAGGACGCAATGTTATAAGAACACTTGTGTTGAATTAACCAAATTGATGTTATGGTATGAGAAAGTTAACGTTTGCATAAATTCTTAGACCATGAGAGTACTGAGTGCCTCATGCTTGCTTCATGAACTTTGGGGTTAGTTAAACGTCATCCGTAATAGATGAATATTACGGCGGCTTTCGGGTTCATGGAAAAGTATGACAAGGGACTTGATAGCTCAAGATCGGGATATATTTTTACCACATGGATCTCCATATGAGGTCGTTGCCCCAGGGCGCCGATGCCCGGCGCCGGCGATGGCTCAGCTGGTACGGGAGCAGGCTCCAACTCCAACGCGGGCTCCAAGACTGACACTAGCTCCAACTCCGTCGCGTCCTCGGCCGCCTCGGGCGGCTGTTCATCCTGCAACGCCAACTACTCCAAGCTCGAGCCCATGACGTCCAAGATTTCTTGTGACCCCAGGGAGGTTGATGAGGAGGATAGCAAGACAGAGGTGGCCTTCGAGGTGATGCAGGAGTACTTCGACGTCAACGTCGAGGAAGAGGAGGCCGAGGAAGATATACTGACTCCAACATAGATGCTGTCGTGCTCATTCCCTAGGACAAGGAGGCCCTGCACGCGGCACAACAGTAGCTCGACCAGGCGGTGCTAGCCACATCTCTGTCCACGGCGCAGGAAGAAGCTGTCAGGCGCCGGGCGGCTGAAGAAGAGGCCACGGCTCGAGAGCAGTGGAGGGCGACCACTCTATGTGCAACAGCCTCCATCAAGCACTAGTAGAAAATAGGGCATCAGTCCCGGTTCCAGAGGGCCTTTAGTCCCGGTTCTGCAATCGGGACAAAACGATTGGGACTAATGCCATCACTTTTAGTC
>CBMN010758361.1:0-11594 GCA_000582825.1 Hordeum pubiflorum
TGACGGCTTCAGGCATATTGTTGTACTACTTTGTAAGGTCTTCGAGAATAATCAATAAAGTGGCTGCATGCATCTTCCAGATGCAGAGGCCGGGGGTCNNCCTCCTTTTCTAAAAAAAAAACTCCGGGATTCCACGCTCGTTGACCAAATACTTTATCACATCGTAATTTGTCCTAATTATAACAATGGTAGTATATCCAAAATATATGACATGAATACAAGGTTTATGTGTCATGCGATCCTTTTTCCCATTCAAAAGAATCCACCTAAAATGCATGCAAGTGAATGCACAAAAAAAAAAGCGGTATGACATGGTCCCGGTTTCTCCATTTGAATATATGTTTATATTAAAAAGCGTCATATGATCACAAATCTTAATTCATGTGACGTTGCTGTACTTGATGGCTCGTTCTTTTTCTATGACGACATGATAATAACCGAGTCATCTTGATCATGGTACAAAGTTCCAAACTGAAATAAAAGTCTTTCTTAAAAACCAGAGGACGACGAGTGGCTTCATATCACTGCCTATGACCCAGCTGTCTTATAAGGAGCAAGGCTCCTCCGAGCAAATGGTGAATATAGCTTATTTTTATTTTATAGTATAATCTAAGAATCGGCCGGCCATGTCTCGTGCATTGTTTCTCGTGTCTATACACATTAGAGATATGATTTTGATCAATAGGAGAATAGAAGGCGCCGGGAATTAACCACATCTAAGATAGTCTTTTCGTGGAGGCCGAAACAATCAATCCAGTGCTCCTGCCACACCCAGGCTGATTCAGCATGAGCGGTTGCTGCAAAAGCTTCCCCAGGCTTGGTGCCAGTCAGAGGGTTCCTGGACTACATATCGAGGACAGACTGCGTTTGGATTTTGTGCCGTAATTCAGACATGACCATCACGGCACATGAAGAAGGCTACGCTGACGAGCTGCCCTACAAAGCGGCCCTCTGAGGCATGGTAAATCGGTTGAGGATGTGCGTGGATATCTTGCTGCTGTGAGTGCGCTATGATGAATGTTGTCTACTCTTGCGATGGTTGTGCTTTGTTTTCTGCTTCATGTTTGTTGTGCCAGTATTCTAGCTGGCGCTGCACCATCTGTAACAACTTTGTATCTATGATTTTGGTTTCGTTGAATGCAATGGAACCGGGGTGAGGAGCCCTTTTCCTCGAAAAATAGTTATTCTCGTAGGATCATATATCCTTCTCAAGAGAAAGCAAGTTATGTGCTACGTATTATATATAGATTCATTTGGTTTGGACGCCGTTCGTTCCAAGGTTGCAGAAAGCCGCAGATTTCCGTGGCCACAGAGTCTCTCAGGATGCACAAGGTAATGTTCCTAGGCAAATAGATCGAGTAGAACCATCGCTAACTAAATATTTAGTTCAGTCAGATGCTTTTTCACGGTAATGGTGGTGCCATCCGTCCATGATTGTGTCGGTAAAAGTGTAATCCAGGAATGCCTTTTCAGGGTGCTGGACGGTAGGCTCGCTGTCACTGATAATATTTTGCTTTCCATAACAATACTTCTTTGCGCATATTTACATGAATGCTTTATTTACCTGTGAAGAGCAAAGATTGATGAATAGTCATTATGTGTATATATCTTCTATATGTTGATTTCTGTAGCTATGGCATTTTTGTCCCCAATATTCTTCCTCGTTACAGCTCTACGAGTTAATTACTTTTCTAGTTACACATGGAAATCTCTCTCTTGCAACAAAAATTAAGATGGCAAGAGTAAATGGAGCCTAGGTGACCACCAACTAACCGAGTTGTTTCAGAACAAGAAGTGTGTACGAGTGCTACAGGGCACATACGTACACTTCATTTTGAGCTCCTTTTTCTACCGAGAGTGTGCAACCACATTATCTGCATTGACTTTACAATAATATAGGGTGTTTACTAGGTGCGTCATCTTGATTTCAGTACATAGTTCAGAAGAGCAATACATATACGCTGTAAAAAACGAAAGATTCATCGTCTGTACTGTAAAGAACCGAGAAAGCGCTCATAGTCAGTGATCTACCCAAGGACCGAGCTCATAAACAAAGGATTCTTCGCACTTGACCTACCGAAAGACAAATACCAACCACACCATACTCTTTTTATAAGTAGCACGGCTTCTCGGAGCAAATGGTGAATAATTTATTTCGCATTTACCTTTCTATATTCAAATCATCCAGTATAGAAACCTGCATTAGTTGATCCTCTCCTTCTGCGCATTGGAGACATGAAGTCATGAAGATGACTTATGGAATAGAAGGAACCAGGAACTATTGACCTGTCATCAAAACTGAAATGTGCACTCCTGTCTCGAGTCACCACAGTTGTTACCGAAAGGAAACACGATGTAGTGATCATAGACAAAGAAAAGAGGATAATGGAGCATGAGGAAAGCCTAGATGCTATTTTCACCGGTCTGCAAGTACAGTGCCCTGGAGCGGAAGTGTAATTCAAAATCTGGTACTAGTGGCATGCTGAATCTTATTTCCGAGTCATGCCCATAAAGAGTGGCAACAGATAGGAATAGCGTCGCGAAAAGATATGGTAGCACACGGGGGTTCCGGCACCCATTTATCTGTCTAGATGCGCTTATTTTGCCACCGAGTAAACAATAGGCTAGGTGAACAGTACCGATCTAGGCCTAGATGCGTTTCAAATACTTTCAGACTCCTGCATTTACTATTCACCTAGCCTGCGATTCCAAATGGTGGTGCAGAGACCCGCACATATCCCAACAAGCTGGGTACTGGGTACTGCTTGGACGGTCATGATAGAAAGGTTTCTAGAAACCCGGGTTTTGAAAGGCCAATCTCATAGCATTGTAGCAACCGTTAAGAAAATACCATCTGGTGTTGACACCGTTTTCGATTCTCAAAGAAGCCAAAGAATCATGAGCAAGTATTTGAAAAATTTGAGAACCCTTATTTTGAGGAGTGGATGGAGTCACTGCAACCAACCTTTAAAGTACTTGGTCATCAAACAATCAGAATGACTCTCTCATTGCATATGAGGAAATGAAGGAACAATTGCACCGCAGCTTCCAGGGTCTTGGATCCCATATGTGTTTCATCTCACACATTTGGACATTTCAAAAATTGAGTACCATTGATCACTGTATTGATGCTAACTTGAACTTGTGGAAGAAGAATACATCTTTCAAGGATGTGAAGTATTCGCATACACATGTAGCCAATGAACATACTCTTAGTAGGCGCCCGGGAGAATGTGGTTATTCACACAAGAACACACCACTGTGGGCGCTGGCGCCGAGTGCAATATGCACGATACGTTGCTGAAGGAGCCTCGCCGGGAGTGTGATAAGTGGGATATGCCGACGAGGTCTATTGAGACCTGAAACCCACACACGATGGATGAAGCATGTTAGGAACGCAATGGCTATTGGTCTCCCTTTCTGACTATGATGACAAAGAACAAGAAAGAATAAGAAGAAAAAACCTTAGGGGTCAAAAAAAAAAGTAGATGTAAAACGTAGTAGATGTGTTTGATTGATTGTTCATAGTTCAAATGGCCGTCACCCATAATCTATACACGTGGCAGTTGGATTTCCGTGCAAGGAGGCTCAACATTCCGCCTAGAAATCCCGATTCTTAGACCTGAACTCATTCTGAAAATGTGGTAAGCTTCATGCACTAGACAATGCAACCAAATGTCTAACTTTCTAGAAAGATCTAGACAATTCACATATACACCTCAACACCCCTTCTCATGTGTGACACGGGAAGTCAACATGTGAATAGCTCAACGGGCCTATACGTGGACCCAGAGGGGTGAACATCAGTGTTTGGATAAACTGTGAAAGCCGGGACTTGAGCTTAAGATCTTAGGATGTGCTACCATGTTAAGCTTCATGCACTAGCTAACCCAATCAAAAGTACAAACTTATGGAAAGGCTTAGACAACGTTGAAGTGTATATGTGGATTTCCTAACCTTTTTCATCATTTTGAACTTTTGGTTACGTTAGCGAGGGCATGAAGCTTAACATGGTATCAGGTCTCGAGTTTAAGTCCTGGCATTTGTAATTTATCCCAAAAAATGTTATTCCCCTCCGTGTCAACGTATAAGCCTCTTGAGTCATGTGTCTTAGTCTATTCACGTGTTGACTTCCCGCGTCACACATGAAAGTGGGACGTTGAAGTGTATAAATGGATTGCATAATCCTTTCAATCAGTTCAGACTTTTGGTTGCATTGACTACTACATAAAAGTTAACAAAGTGCACCCGAAGCTTGTGGGCGGTCTTGTTTGTCAGCCTTACGATATGGAAGTAGCTTTGGAAGAATGTAGAGAGGGTGTGTGGTGCGCGAAGGGATCTCTTGGGTGATGACGGTGACATAGTGAATTTAGCTACCTTCATGCCCATGCATGGGTAATAGACTTACGTCCCTTTAGACATATTTATTCGTAATTGGAGAGAATTACAACGGTGTTTCGCTGTCTAGCTAGCTATAGGTTATGGGTATCTTCTCCCGCATGTCCTCGCCTCTCCGGTGGGTTCGTATTCTGACTTATATATGTCGTACATGGATGGTAATTGCTTCAAGGGGTAGAATACAAGATCAGGTGATTTTTCAACTACAAGGAACATGTCTCATGTATCGCTGAATCCCTAAAATAGTACTCTATTTCTTATCCCTTACAAGTGTATTCAAGCGCATGCTTGGGAGTCGCTAGACACTAGGATGGTTATACAATCCTATCTGGCGATGTGGAGGAACAAATATGAGGTGGGCGTCCCAAACCAGTCTCGTACGCCAGGGCGGGTCGACGGTCACTGACCGTTCACAAAATTATCCAGACGCCTCAAACGGGCCTCAAACGTCCGGGCTGACCGGCACCCCTCACATCCATTCCAAATATGAGGGCGATATGGGGACGCCTGGGCGCGCCCGCCACGTTGGACTGGCCCGCATCGATCCCACATATATTCGTTGCCATCCCCTCGCCGGGCCAAATCCTAGCCACTTCACTTCACTCCCATCCACTCCTCTCTGCCATCCAAGCTCACCTCCGGCGATTTCCGACCTTCTCCGGCATGGCAGGCAACGGATCCGAGTCCTTCACCTCCAGATTCGTCAATCACGAGCTCATTCCACGCGGCCCCGAAGAGGATATGGCCGTCCGGCTTGCGCTCTGCAGCTCCCGGGAGGTGGCCGCTCGACGGCAGCGCTCGGACACGCAACATCGGGAATCCATTGCGTCCGCATAATCGGTGCATGGATCTGACGTTGCTGCCTCACAGTAGGCGGTGCGGTCCGTCTCGTGTCGAACGACATTGCGGACGCACAATCCCTCCGTTGGCGCGCTGAGGATGCACCATGGGAGTCCGAGGATGCAAACATGGCACGACATGCCCGCCGTGAGAGGCAGCGGTCGCGGGAGGCGGCGGAGGCCCTCGTGGCGGTGGACATTGGAGAGGCGGAGTTGCACTCTCCGACGCCCCGTACAATGAAGGGCGTCACAACCGTGTCGTGGTTGACGTCGACTCAGCCCAGAGGGGATCCGTCATTGATCTCACGTCCACCGGCACCGTCCCGGACATGGACACGGCGGAGCCGGACGAGCTCCGCTTAGTATTAGGTTTATGCTGCTTGTAACACTATGGGTTTGAAGTTTCTAATTTGAGATATCCGGTTGTAGAATGCATTATTTAGTGCCTGGTGGGAGTTACCGGTGACAATTGAGAGGGTGTGTGGTTTAAACATGGAAAAAGGATTAGTTGGCCTAATTAATTATGCCGGCAACTCTGACCGTGTTTAAGCGCATGCATGGTACTAACACACAATACATTCTCAGGCATGGCTTTGCACTTCCATATAACTTGGCTCTTGTTCAACATCTGGATAGAGTTGAAGGGAAAACTACAAAAATCAGAATTTGTGGGCAATAAGGTGGCAGCAAAAGAAATAAAACTAGCAGATTGGATGGTACGACTTGCAAACAAATTTCCAAAAATATCGGCATTGGTAGAAGAAGAAGAAGCCTGCATGAGCTATGTTTGTACACGGCATTAGGCCATCGCCGTTGCAGATCGGAAGGCAGATAGTTTGCGGGTTCACAAGAGAAAAATGATGGCGCAGTTGGAGGTTTATCTAGCGAGGGTTTGCCAGCGTATTTGCAAAGATTTTCACGGACTTATCTGCTGGCTCCGATCATTGGACGTGCGCAAAGAGCAGAACAATATGTTTTTCTTTGTGAATTTCCAGTGTCAGCTGAATTACCAGGGGGTGCCAGGGAACAGATGTGCGGGAGTCGTCCCTCTTAATTCTCCATGGAAAGAATATTTGATATAAACAATTTCCCTGGGACACCAATCTTATATTGGTGTGATGTTACTTGATGGCTCGTTCTTTTCTCTATGGGGACGGCATGACAACCATTAGATTTTACTAGTCGTCAACCCGTGTAACTGCGCGAGCTAGAATTTGAAAGTCTTGGTTTAATTTTGTTTGTCTTAGTGTGCAAATTTAAAATGACTATATTTTGACTTTTAGAAAGGTGGCGCATAGAAAAACAGATTAAGAGCGTCATTCAAATGTCATATTGTGCTACCCATGAAGTGGTTACCATGTCATATTTAATGTTTCTAACAATTATTTGTATTCCCTTTTTTCCCTCCATCTAGCATGTATAAAAAAACATCACTTGCACATAGCTACAAAGTTGTATCAAATTAGCGACAATTAACATGGAAGGGAAGGAGTACCTTACTACTCTAGCCAAAGTAAGTTTAATATAGGATTTATGTCCATCATAGTTAGTGTAATATACATAAATATTTGGAACCAACTTAGATAACCTTTTAGTTCCGATGAACATTATCAGAATCAATTATTGTTGACCGGACACTATGCATATATGACCATGCAACAAGATTTTTCTTTAAAACAATGATATGCCTTTTTTGTTTCCTTAATAAGAAATATGTTTTATTATACTCCTGTAAATTATACCATTCTATGAAAATCGTTAAAACCATACATTAATTATCATGCCTGACACTTGATATCCTACCAAGGAAGTGAGCGGAAAAGAAGTTGGTATATGTTGCATCTTACAAAACTGAGTGATAAATGCGTATTAATTGAAAATACAACTAGTAAATTGGAATTTGAACACCACAACTTAAGAAATTACAAAGAAGGGAACACCACACTACTTATCGTGAACTTATGTCCAACATCAAGACAAAAGACATGTAATGAAGAAGACTGCACTAATTGCAATACATGTTAAAATATGAATATGTATACAGCTTTTTTCCATTGTAGATACTATAGTATTAAATGGTTGATGCTCTCATATGGTAATTTTCTTTCAACTTTACGTAGATAGTACATGGTAGTACTTTCATTGCATTGGAAAAAAAGATGATAAGAGTTTTCCCTGTCTTTGAATGATATAATTACCTGGTTAAAGAGGGGAATTTCAGAGTGCCCTGTCATTTCAATCCTGAACTATATAGCAATCAAGAACTGGCATGCCATGGTGACTGAAAAAATTAAAACCAACTGAATAAAATTGTTTGTTGGCATTGTACCAATAGTTGGCATAGACATTCAGACTTTGAAAGGAAGGTTCCAGCCATTATACAAATGCTTCTACTTATGTTTATGTATGTGGTACATACTATACAAATGTTTCTATTAATGACCAGACTCACTTCATCATGCATTCACCATCACGAAGTCGTGTGTTCGTCCTTGGTCACACAATCTAGATCATAGCTTCTACACGTGCCATACATATGGATGTTGAACTCTTTCTGGTATGGGATCAAAAAGATAAAGGATTAAAGGATGCATGGAAATAAATGGATTAGTAGCATATACGGATACTGTTGTAGTGAAGAGCCAATAATGCATAATTTGTGAAAGAGGGGAGTGGAACTGATTGAAAATTTACGATAGGTGAAACTGAAAATAGATCTGGGACCATAGGGTAACTGTCCACGGAGAGCAGTGGTGGGCCGCGATGGAAGTCCGCCACGGTATAAAATTTCAAAATTTGGATTCATTTGGCGCGGCTTGCCAAAAGGTAGTTGCGGCGGGCATAGGAAATCGTCTGCCACTGCTTTATGAGAAAGCAGTGGCGGACGCTCACTTCCTACCCGCCACTACACTTTTCATCCCGCGAGCTTATTTGGACGAGCCTACCCGTGACCGGGTGCGAGCTCCTGCCCAGCACTGGACTACCGTTAGCTGTGGCGGGTAAGACCTGTGACCCACCCCTGCTACTTTGGAAAAGTAGCTATAGCGGGTATCCTGCCTCATCCATCACTAATTATAGTTCATCCATGAGCCCTTTCCCAATATTGTGATCGTAGTCGTCACCGACGCCGGCGCTGCCACTGGCCGGCCCTTTTATTTTTCCCCTCGACACGAATGTCCATGAATACGGACCAATGAAATCACCTAACATAAGGTTTGGAAGATTACCTTCGGCAATGGTCCCTACCATGGGCGTATCGTCGTTGAAGCCGTCTTTGGATGGCCACGAGCCGTAGTACCTTGACCTTGTCTTCCGTCGTCAACCCCTCCACGCCGGATCGCTAGATGGCACGATCACATGGATGTTCGTGGCCACCTCGTCCTTTGATTATCCCACCCGAAGAGATTCACAGGTGTGGTCCGACGGCGTCGATGAGGGGACCTCCACGAACGTCGTGATCTGACCTTGAGCCCTGGCTAACGCCCAAAACCGGTTGGCCCCCAGGCGGGCGGCCGTCGAGGCGGTCCCGATCTCCAGCACAATCGCCATGGTCGCCGCGGTCGCTATGTGGGGTCGCCCCCTTTACGAGTGCTGACAGACCATGCTTTTCTCTGTGATGATGGAATGACAATCATTAGACTTTATTTTCATGATTTTCATTACAGTGGACTGTGTATACTAGGTGTTCTATCTTGATCCGGGTACAAGTTCAAAAATAGAAATAAAATTATTTCTTAAAAAAAAGGAAAATAACCGCTTTAAGGATTTATGAAAGCCTCGTAGCCGGTGACCTAAGCAAACATATTTTAACTCTTAGCCTACCAGAGGACATATGACTTCAAGTCACTGCCTAGCTAACAGGTCTTTTATAAGGAGCGGGGCTTAGCCAAGCAAATTGGTGCATTGCTTTTTTGTCGTTTTCCCTTTCTTCATTAGTTACTTAGAACTGCTTAGTGATGTCTTATGAATTATTTGTCATGTCGATGCACATTAGAGATATGTATTTGATAGACATGAGAACAAGAGGCACCGGGAATTATGCATATGCAAGAAAATTCTCTTAGGTTTGTGCAAAGGAGAAACGCGGAAGGAGTATGGTTTTTGCCGAAAGCAAGCAAATCTCGGGCCGTTATACTTTGATTCAGTCTGTGATTTTGATGTGGTTGCAAAAATCTGAAAAATTATACATTCCACGACATTTGTTTAACCCTAGGAGAAACATAGCTTGCATATCGATTCTTGCAATGAGTGATCCAAGGTTCAGTACAACATTAGATCAGCCGTAAAATGACACGCGTTTGTCACGTAAAAGTTGCAACAGAATCTCTTTAGATGCTATGCGATACGTAGCTAGCTTCACTTGCATGCTTGTGCTCTTATGGTCAGTTGTAATATTGTTCCGAAAACACTTGAAAAGCAATGCTCATCGTTTAATTAATTCCATCGGATACTGTTTCACCGTCATACTAGTTGTTTGGTCCGTACATAACTACACCAGTAAAACACACCATTGGTGCAGGCACGCAGGTTGGTTGACAGCCTCGCTGCCACTGATAATTCTGCTTCGTTAGAGCAGGCATTGGCTACCCTCTTAAACAGTGTCTCAGCCTTTTAGAGGATTTCTGTCTCTTCCTTTTCTCCTCCCTCCTTTTATCATACTGTTACCCTTTTCGCTGCTCATATATGAAAATTACAATAGAACTATTGTTCTACGGTTTGCGGGTCAAAAAATAATAAGTCTGCTTCGTTTTTGCAGTAGGACCACATGAATCTTTGATCACCTAATTAGTCCGGCCTAACTACCGGTGGCGCTATGCCATCTGTCGATCGAGCCAAGCTTCCCACTATTCCAAACTACCCCAAGACTTCAATTCTTTTTCGTTACTACCACTAAGTGGTTTTTCTAGCTAGTTGCCCAGGCAGTATTGGGAATTTATATATTTCGTACTATTGTGACACAATTTAAAGAGTAAGTTAAGGGAGCCAAAGTGAGAACACCAACATACCACATGTGTTAATTAAACGGGCGTTTATGTACCATGAGAAGTACAAAGGTGAGAGTTGTTTGAACCGACTCTATACACTAGAGATATCGAAATTAAGGTAGAAATCCTTAACAACGAACCAAGTATTAGGATTGGCTCCAAGCAAATAGAAAATGAATATAGAGGATGAAAGATGATATTTCAAATCCCAAGGTTCATCTAGGCTATACTGGAGAGTCGAAAACTTATTTTTTACACATTGGACCCACTCATTTAGCTCCATACACATGACTACAATTGGCATTCAATCCATAGCCCCACATTTTTTGCTTCAAATCAATAAATCCTTTATTCAAAGGTGTGCCAAAAGTATCATAACCTATGACCTACCAGACAGCGAACCACTTAAGTAAGAGATTTTTTGTTATTGACCTACCAGAGGGCAATGCTTCATGTTAGTGGCTACCATTCAAGGCTTTTATAAGGACAAAAGGCTCCCATCAAGTGGTCAATTGCTTATTTCTCATTTCACATTTCTATCTTCAAATTGTCCGATCACATTTCATGCATCAGTTATCGTGTCTAGCCACATTAGGGTTTGATTTGAGGTTGTGGATTGTTGATCTAGAGGAAGTATCGAGTTTGAGATACAGCCGGCTACGGTGTGTTTCTCAGTTGGAAGCAGAGTCGGTGAGACTGGATCTGAAGCAGCATACGTGACGTGCGGCAATCGATTTGATTGGTCGGGCGAGCGTACATCCAGCGGCAGTGGAATCGCGTGTGCATCAGCCAGATCGATCGGATCAGGTGTCTGGTGCGCGGTGCAGGCGGCCAAAGAAAGCGTCGACTCGGCATGCAGTTTTAGCGGTACTAGATGACCCGTTGCGCCAATTGCGCAAAGGGCGAGAGGGAGCCAAGTATTGAGAGAATATTCAGACATCCAAAGTGTCTATTGTTTTTGCAAAAGCATATTTGATGATAGTCTTAGTAGCAAACCGACTGATAGTCATACAGATAATAGCTTTAGGTCTCTTACATAAGATGCAAAAGGATGCCAAATATAAGTCTTGGTAGGTACTTATACTGATACTGAGTTACAAGGCAAAGGGCTGCTGTGATTTGCTTATATAGGATAGCCTTTGTTCACGGCGTTGCTGTTGATAGTTCATTTAAAGGCGATGGACGATGAGAACCAGGCGGCGCTTTGTAGTGACTTCGAAACGAAAGGCGCAGATACCTCCTTCGTAGATCTTTGCAAGGTTGTGGAATTTTGACCAGTTGGTGGTTATGGTGGCCCTCTTGTCGGTTCCTAAGAAGATGCGATAGTCTGCGTGCAGATCGCTGTCTGCGAGTTTGATCTTGAGTGTATCAT
>CBMN010758364.1:0-11560 GCA_000582825.1 Hordeum pubiflorum
AGTGCTTCTACCCGTACGTCATTAAAATTGTCATTAAAGTTGCAAAATATTACCCACCAATGCCACATATAAGTAATAAAAACGTTTCGCACAGAAAAATCCTGAACTGGGCCGGCCCATGCAAGAACCTCCTATACAGCGCTCTGTGCGCAAGAAGAAGACACAACACACCGGTTTGGGCCGGCCCATGTATGAGCGACTTGATTTTAAATTTCGTTTTTCTTTTCCATTATTGTTCTTTTTCTATTTTAAATAATTTGGGAACTCAAAAAACTTTCGAAAATTAAAAAATTATAATGTTGAAATAAAATGTTTAATAATTCATAATTGTTCGTGGATTCAGAAAATGTTTGCAATTTAAAAAAATGGTCGCATATTTAAGAAATGTTCACAATTTTTAAACAAATGTTCGGGAAACGTTTATAATTTTTTAAAATTTTCAAGTAATAACAAATGTTAATTAATAGAATAAAATTTTGCCAATTCAAAAAATGTTCATGAATTGAAATTTTTCATAAAAATTCAGAAAATGTTCATAAGTTAAAAAATTGTTTCTTGATTCATAAAATGTTCGCTGATACAAAAAAAAGATAGGCATTTAAAAAAATCATCAATTCCTAATTTTTTTCCAACAATTTCGAAAAAATGTTCGTAGATTCAAGAAAATATTTTAAAAAATGTTCAATTTTTTGAAATATTTGTAAATAGTCTAAAATGTTCATAAATTCAAAAAATATTCCTTAGTTCGTAAATTTGAAAAATATTCATGATTTCAATTATGTTCACAAGTTTGAAAAAACATTCATGATTTTCAAAAATTGTTCACGATTTCATAAAAATGAGAGTGATAGTGTATNNCGGTGATGCAGCAAAATGTATTCATGATCATTGGAGATTATAATTTGTTTTCTCCCGTTGCAACGCACGGGCCGTTTTGCTAGTCTTATCTATAATGAGACTACGTTCGGTATAGCCTGAAGACTTTTTTTATCTCATATAGTAATGAACAGGCCCATTCTATTTGCACACGTCCGTTCGGTAGTCGTACATTCGTTGTGTTTTTTTGGTTTTATTTTTTCTTTTACTTTTTCCTCTACTATGGTTTTCTTCGTTTTCTCATGGTTTTCACTAAAAAATCTTTCTTTTTTGGGTTTTTTATACTTCTCGGATTTTCATATGTTTTTTCTCTTTTATTTATTTATTTCTTCATTTTTCTTTCTTCGCTCTTGGCTCACTTCTTTTTCTTTGTTTCTCTCAGTTTTCTTACTTTTCTTTGTGTCTCTCTTAGTTTTTTTTTTCTTCTGTTTCTTTCGTGTTCATTGTCTTTCTTCATTTTCCTTTTATTCTTCAACCCATGTTTACATTTTCTATATACATTTGTACATTTTACATATACATCAAGGACATTTTTACTAATATTTTAAAATTATATGATTGATGGCTAATTTTTTTATATCCATTTTATATCTTTGGTATATATCAGGAACTGGTTTTAGTACATACATGTTCAACATTTTTGAAGTATGTGATTAACTTTTTTGATCAACATTTCTTAATTTTATATTTTTTATGTTCCATTTGTTTTATACACGCTCTACATCTTTTGCCTACATCAGAATTCTTTTTACACCTTTAACATTTTTTAAATAAGTGATTAACACTATTTTCAAATTTTGTGTCTGATGACTACTTTTTCCGTACACATTGTACGTTTTTGTATAAATCAGGAACATTTTATTATACACATTAAACATTTTTGAAATATATGATTAACATTTATTTGATACATGATAAACATTTATTTTCAAATGCATGATTGACTTTTTTAAAACACATGACTAATCATTTCGAACAAATTTTTCGAATACACGAGAAACATTTTTTATACATATTTAACTTTCTTCAAATGCCGGATTAATATATTTTTTATAGATGTTCAACAGTTTTTCTATACACATTTTAGATTCTTCAAATTCTTGATTAACATTTTATGAATACATGGTCAATAATGTTTTCTATATACATTTAACATTTTTTAACTGCTTGATTGACACATTTCAAATACAAGTTTTACATTTTTTAATACAATACAAGATTAACTTTTTTTAAATACATGGTCGACATTTTTCAAATGCTTGATACAATTTCTCAAATACCTTTTTTCAAATGGTTGATTAAATTTTATTAAATACGTGATCAATTTTTTCACACACATTATATATTTTTTGTATGCATGGGAAACATTTTCTCTATACACGTTTAACATTTTTTAAATGATTGGTTAACATTTTTTTTCAAATTTTTTTTGTAAAGTGTTTTTTAATATATTTATTTATTATATTTGGAAGTATACATAAAATTTAAAAAGGATACCAGAAAAAATGTAAAAAAAGAATTAAATGAGGCCGTGGCCTCCAGCGCGCTTGTGCCGGCCCATATGGAGTTCCCTTGATGCGAGGCGTCCTTACGACTCGCTATAGGCGACACATAGGGGTGTTCGGATATAGCTCTCGCACTTTATTTCCCTTGCAAAGCTCTCGCGCTTTATTAAATCAAAGGGAAACATTCCCTACCAGCTAAAATTTCAGTCAATGAGCGGTGATCATTCGATCATGCTTGATGGAACAGACCAGGGCGACACACAAACCACGCTCGGGTCCTTTTGCACGCGCCCTCATGCAGGCCCCACGAGAGAAAAGCGGCGACAACCTTATCATTCCCCTGTTTCTCATCCCCTTGCGTCCTGTCGACCGCTCAATATCTTTCCGGCTTCTCTCTCTTCGTCTCTTTCTCCACCATAGATCCAGGAAGTGCAGGGCTACGACGGTGTGCTGGAGCTGCAAGCGGCTATGCGCTGGAGCTGCAGCCATGAGGTGGGGGAAGTGGGGTTGTTGTGAGCCTGGGTGGCCACCTCACCACCTAGCATCGGTGATGAGAGGCGGCGACCAGCCATGCTGGAGCCGACATATGGTGAAGACGGCACGCATGACGACAAAAAATGTTGGGACCGGCGTTTTCCACTGCTGAAAACAACAAAGGAAAATGCTACGATGGGGCAGTGACAAACGCTAAGATGGCACAGACAGCGAGTCACAACCGGCAGCAAAAAATGTTAGAACCGGCGACCTCCACTGTTGGAAACAACCAAAAAATGCTACGACGGGTGACAGTGTTTTGATACGACGACACGCATGGTGGCTACATTCGACGACGAAAAATGCTGGAATCGGAGACCTCCATTGCTGGAGCCGGTGTCACAGTGTGCTGCGAGGTTGTGCAACGGCAACCTGTTCGGAGCCGTGCATTTTTCAACGATGACGAAAAATGTTGGAACTAACATCTTAGTGTGTTAGAACCGACAATTTTGAAGCTACAAGGGGGCGGCGGGTGCGAAAAGGATGTTAGGACTAGAGCCCAATTTTGCTGCATCTGGCAAGCGAAATTGCTGGAACCAGCAACGCTGAGAGCTACAACGGGGATGGTGTTGCCGTTTGCTACCATGCATCACCGGTGTCGGTTGTTTTGCTACAACCGGCGTTGACATTTGCTACTACTTACCACCGGTGTCGGTTGTTTTGCTACAACCGGCGTTGACATTTGCTACTACTTACCACCGGCGAGGAGAAAAAACTGTGACCAACGGAATTGTTTTTGCTGGGACCGATGACGATTTTTTCTGCGACCAACAGAGTTTTCTGCTAGGACAACAATGGCTGCTCGTTTTTTGCTGGATGCACCTGAGGCGGCAGGAGGGCTGCAATGGCGAGTACAATATGTTGCGATCGACGACAGCAATGGCTACGAACAACATGGCTGATACGTAGATCATGACAAATGGTGGGACGATGAGTGGTCGAGGACGGCCATGACCGCAAAGGCAGCGGTGATGGCGTGTCGCCGCCGACGAGACAGCCTGCGGAGGCAGTTGTCTACAGCATGTCAACGCTATGTCTCTCTCTTTTGAACTTACGTCTTTTCTCATATGAGGCGAAGCGGCGGGGAAGAGAAAGTTTGACATGGGGTTCTAATCTGACCGTCACAAGCTTCAAAAAAGAAAAGAAAAATCTGACCCGCGGAGCGCTTTGGCCGGTCGACCGGCGAGAGCGCTGGCCGAAATAAAAATCCATAATTCCAGATCTGTTGCTTGGGCCTTATATCCTTGAGCTCAACCCATTTCCCCGGCCCAATCCTCCACGTCCAACCTTCCAAGTTCGCACGGGTGCAGTCTGCAACACGCGGTTGTGGCGGCGGCGCAGGCGGCAATAGCCGCCGCGGCCAGGAAGCCACGTCCGGCGCCCCCGAACTGCCGCTTCCCTCGTCTGTCCCTTATCTCACCTCCTTACGCTACGACTAAACGCCGTCGCCTCCGCTCGGAGACCGCTTCCGGAAGATGGGCAGAGACTATTTGGAGACCCGTCGACTACATCGCTGGAAATTTCTCCATCTTTACCAACTCCGGTCGCCATCGGTGAGACTCTGTCCAATTACTAAGTTTACATTTCCTCCAAACAAATTCGGTGTCGTAGTTAATTATGTCTTTCGGTTTTCTTGGTTCAGGCTTTAGCTAGTCCGGTTTCCTAAAAACAACGACCGAATTCATCAGTTTCCTAAAAACAATGACCTAATAACAAGTATATAACAAAGTGGAGTACTAAATTGGACAATTAGACATTAAAAGGATGCTGCAAGTGAGTTTAGGGTTCCATGAGCTGAGGGCAGGCTGTGTTGGCCTCTAGACTCCAGTCCTTGTAAATAACTTTGTTGTTTCCCCTCTTTCAATTTGGTACCATGACCATCGTTAATGAAGACGCACAGGCCCAAGGTTGAGGGTGACTGAAACTGGCGGGGAAATCCAGATGTGGCTGAGAGGCCAACGGCGACTGTCGCGGGTTCTCGACCATGAATGACCGACATCTGTCATCTCACCGCCCTCACGATCAAGATAGCTGACCAGCACCACACATTGTGCACCCACGCGCCGGCCTGACTTCCAAGAATTCCTGCCTTCACCGCCTCCCAGTGGACTATAGCCCACCTGCACATAGTCAGCCATCACAGCTATCGTGCCAACACTCCCTCAAGATATCCTACCTGCACCATCCACTCGCCGTGCCAATACCGACAAACAACGACCATGACAGTCACATGGTTGCCCGTACAATGGCGGGCCGACACGGTAGATATGCATTCCCATGCCGACGAGGAAAATTGGGTACTCGCTGATGGAATGGCCATGACCTGCAGATCGAGTATGTATGTGTGATGGTATCTGCTGCAGGCACCGTACAACCAGCCGAGGAGGCTTACTGGCTATGCCCCCACTCCCAACTCTCAAGCATAGCGTAAAAAAATTGACGTCTATCTTGTGTGTTTTGCATAGTGTAACTAAATTTATTTTTCTTGATGGCATGTCTAGGCTCGTGTCATGAGCATCGAACATCTGCTTGATTCAAGAAAACTCAAAGGTGTCATTATTCTTGAATGTCCGCATTGTTGCTGAGCATCGATCCTATGATTGATAGAATTTCGATGTTCCAAAATATGAACATATTTAAAGCTAGTAGCTTTAAGCTAATCTTTTTTAGTTAGTGCGCATCTTATGGAGCCTCTTTATTAGCTTGAATACATTTGTTCCACAAACCGTGGATACTAGATTTTGTTATTTTGTGACGGGTCTACGAAGCTTACAAAGAGACAAATGATGTTAATTTTTTGGATATCTTATCTTCCTATTTATGAGAAGCTTCAACAAGGGGACAAGAGAAGGATCCACTTGAGGCTGCCTTTCTAGGTAAAACACTAATCTTTTTCCCAATATTCAAATCAGCGCATCTTATTGTTTGTTAGTTTTAGCTAGATTAAAACTCGCCGCTATTTCATTTCAAACACAGTGGCTTAAAACTCATGGTTCCTCCCAAGTTGTTCTGTTGTATCTGCTTTGTCAGGGATCACATGCCATTTGTTGGTAAATTGGATCCACGGGCTATCAAGTGTATCCTATTCTTCTGGGCAGCGAGGCTGCAAGTATTGGAGTCCTTCTGAACGGAGGACCTTTGTGAGCATGGATGTCGCCTTTAGAGAATCTGAAACATTTTATGGTGAGAAAACTGATCTTAGTGGATTATTTGAAAGTCTTGACCCTACCCAGTCTACTGTGATAGGTCAAGAGGGGGAGAGTAGTGGTAGTTGTGTTGGTGCCGATTCAGTGTCACAACAACCAATTGAGGGTGATATTCCAGTACAGCGAAGCGAGCAACAGTCTCGGCAACTGATAACACCATCGGTTGTGGCTGATGGGGTGTCGAGCCAGGCATGCAGTGCTCCCATCCGGTTTGGTAGTGTGCCGAGGTGGACAATAGAGCAAGACGAGCAGTTAAAGGTGTATTCACGGAAGTGAGGTGATGGTGTTGCACATCAGGGGGAGCAACTAGATCAGCCATAGCTAAAGGTGTATTCATAGAGGATAGGTGATTGTGTTGCACATCAAGGGGAGCAACTGGATCAACCACAAATGAAACACAGGGTAGTACTGATGTGATTTCAATCTCCTCTGATGGGGATCAGGCTGAACATTAGTCGGCGGTGGCTTCTGATGGGAAAATTACTTTGGAGAGAACTACTCGAGCAACGTGAGAGATACCAGAGAAACGGTATGGGTTCGAGGAAAATGATATTGGAAATTATGTCTCCTATGAAGCATTATCTCCGGCCTACGAAGCATTATCTCCGGCCTATAAAGCATTATCTCTGGCCTACAAAGCATTTGTTGCTTCTCTTCAGCTGGTGTCTCTTCCAACCGATTGGAAGGCAGCAAAAGGATCCAAAATGGTGAGCAACTATGATAGAGGAGCTGGAGGCATTGAGTAAGAACGAGAGACATGGGTACTAACACCTCTTCCAACATGAAAGATGGCAGTCAGCTACAAGTGGGTATACACTTTGAAGCAGAATGCATAAGGAAAGATTGAGAGGTACAAAGCAAGGCTTGTGGCGAGGGGTGGGGTTGCGCTATCTCAGAAGAAGTATACTTTAGATCTCCTAAGCGATGTAGGAATGCTAGGATGTCGGGCAGCATCAACTCCAATTGATCAAAACCACAAAGTGACAGCTCAATCAGAAGAGCCGGTGAATAAGGAAAATATCAAAGATTAGTTGGGAGGTTGTTGTACTTATGTCATACACGCCCTGACATTGCTTTTGTAGTAAGTGTGGTAGGCATATGCATGCATGAACGGATGAACCTAGGAGTAATCATCTTGAAGCAGTGTACAGAATTCTGAGGTACTTGAAGGGGACTCCAAGAAGGGGACTGTTATATGAGAGTAACAAGCATCTCGTGGTTGATGTCTACTGCGATGTGGATTGGGAAAGTTGCCTAGATGATCGTAGATCAACCCTAGGATTTTGTGTCTTTGTTGGTGGGAACTTAGTATCATGGAGAAGTAAGAAACAAGTTGTTGTGTCTAGGTCGACTACCGATGCTAAATAGAGCTATGGCTCATGGGCTAAGTGAGATATTGTGGACCAGAAATTTATTAGAAGAATTGGGTACTAAAGAACAACTTGGGATAGAACCAACCATGTGGGTAGACAGATTCTTCATCAAAGAAAAGCTTGGCATTGGGATCATCAAGATTGAGCATTTGAGTTTTAGACTCCTTGACTAAAGGATTGGGTACTAAAGAATGCAATATGGCGTGTGACAAGATGAGAATGATAGATATCTATCACATCTCTTGAAGGGGGGTGTTGGATGATGGTCCCATGGCCCATGTATTCCTGGCCCAAGTGGCCTAGGCTCACAGTGGCTGACCTAACAGAGAGACAACGTCTCTTGCACAATAGCGCCGGTAGTGCTATCGAACAGGTCCATCTCCAATCTCAACATTAATGCTTCTTCCTGATTTTGATTAACAACAATTGAGCAAATAATAAGAAAGTATGGATGAACTTACAAAGTTTCAAGTAAAGTATTTATGTTTGGTTATAGGAAACACCTTTCATTTGCATTATCCTGAATGTTATGATAATAAAATATATAAATTTACCCATCCATGCTCGTTGGAATAAAATATACGTTGCCATCCATATATATAAATTTACCCGTCCGTGTCCGAAACTCACGAACAGTGCTGTTTTTTAATTAAAGTAATTATATTCAGGATATTATATTGATATATTATACCTATATTTTGAATAAAATATCTATATATGGTCATTTTGGGCTTTCTCCAGGCTTTCGGGCCAGGCTTCGGGCGAGCCTGGCCCGCATGCCGGGCTTTCGGGCTCGGGCCTCTAGGTCGGGCTGCCCATGCACATGTTTACTTAAGCCCATTGGATGGGGTGTCAAGCTTCGCACCCCTTCCTGCCTGAAAAATAATTGGTAAGAATCATAATAATGTATATTGGCACATGATATATTTCTAATGTTTGCTTACTCCAAACAGTTAACATCATCGATCGACATGATGTAGTTGCATTACCCCAAAACTAACTCATATAGATTCATGGCATGATGGGGATTGAGAGAGGACGTTTGTCTTCGACTCCGTCAAGTGGATTCTCCAGGAGCACACCATCAAAATTAGATAAACTTTCTTCATGTTAGATTGGTAGTATATCGGGCTTCCTTTTAGCTTATTCAGGCCTGACTCGAGCAATATGATAGCTAATTTCCATCGAAAGGGTTTCATATCCTTCTGCAAAATATTTTAAAAATCAACTTTAATACGATACCTTGAGATAAAATAATGAGACCGTGTGTGAAAATGAAATACCTTGGCGAAATTATTAGACAATACATCTCTTGTCCAATATTCCATATAATTTAGCATAAACAATCCACACAATCCATTACTATATAATAAAATGATGCTTTAGGATATCATCGAGAGAAATGAAATAAAGAATATATTTGAACAAACAATAATGTTCATTATACCTATCCGCATGCATCAGCTAATAGATGCACTACATATTTTTTATCAAGATTCTTTTGACAATAGTTCCTATTACATGGTATCTTTGTGTTCATGAATACGAAACACAATAATTTTCAATTTGTGGCAAGTGCTTACCCATTCACTTTCATTTGCCCCTTCTACGACCATCCATGTTGTAACAAAGATCACAAAATTATTGTGTTTTGTATTCATGAACACAAAGATATCATGTACTATTGTCAAAACAATCTTGATAAAAAAATGTAGTGGATCTATTAGTTGATGCATGCAGGTGGGTATAGCGAGCATTTTTGCTTGTTCAAACATATTCTTTATTTGATTCCTCAGGGTCATATCCTAAAACATCATTTTGTAATATTGTAGCGGATCGTGTGGACTGTTTATGCTAAATTATATGAAATATTGGACATGAAATCTGTTGTTTGATAATTTCACCCATGTATTTCATTTTCATACATGATCTCATTATTTTATCTCACAGTATTGTATCAAAGGTGATTTTTTAAATATTTTGCAGGAGGATATGAAATACTTTCGACGGAAATTAGCTGTCATATTTGCTCGAGTCAGGCTGAATAAGCTAAAAGGAAGTACGATGTACTAACAATCTGACGACGAAGAAAGTTTATATAATTCTGATGTTGTGCTCCTTGAGAATCCACATGATGCAATCGAAGACAAATGTCCTTTCTCAATCCCCATCACGCCCAGGGATCCACGTGAAGTAGTTGTCGGGCTCTACAACTACATCATGTCGATCGATGTTGCCGAATGTTTGGAGTAAGTAACATTTAGAAATATATCATGTGCCAATATATATTATATGATTCTATACCAATTATTATTGGGGAAGGAATGGGTGCGAAGCGACACCCCATCCAATAGGCTTAAGTCTCAAAAAACTTTAGGGCATACTTAACATGGAGCAGTCTATGGACAATGATTGTTTCAACATGACTATGTATACTGACATGCGATGAGGTCTTATTGTTCATGGACCCTCCTATACACTTTATGTATATACAATTATGTGTAAATTATCAGAATCATATACTATATCATTAGTATCAACATGTTTCTAAATAGTTTCTTACTCAGTCCACGATGTTAGATTCAACATGAGATCTAATGTTTCACGTGAAGCCAAATATTCAGATGTTGGCAACACTGTTTGATAGTTGGCCTTGGGTAACAACAACATCTCATTGTGCAACTTGATAAGTGAGATCACTGGTCCATTTTGTCATGATTTATGGTTTCTTATAGCTACCATTTGTAAAACTATCTTCCATATGCATTCCTCGACCGATACGTCATCGACAAACATACATGTCATGTATATATTCTGGACCCTCTCTATACATCATAGTCTTCAGTGATTAAAACTCTGTAGGCATGCAGTGAAATGACTGAGATTTGCGAGGGACTTAAACGACGCACTCAAAATAGCGCAACCCCGATGGAATCCCGATATATGTAGGTGGCAACGTATATTTCCAGCTTTCCAATGAGCACAGACAGGTAATCTATAAATGTTATTATCATAACAAGCATTTTATTTTTATTATCATTGTATTCAAGACAATATTAATTTGTTCAATTGCAGGGATGTGTCTGGCTATTTAATTTTTTATTTTATGTTCTTGTGGGACGTCAGTAAAGAATTGGTTCGTTCGGTTTGCATGCTGAGTATTCTCCGTTGCACATTTGTAGACATTCCACGTGGAATATTCGTGCCAACTACTTTTTTTTGTACAAGAGATGGTACCGAAGGACCCAAGTACAACTGTATTAATTTTTCCTTCCAGTACAACTACCAAAAGGACCACAAGGTAAAATATAATTACAACTTAGTCCAAGACCTTTATAGAAAAGACCCTAAACAAAAGTTGAGAAACACAATTGCGTCTATCTTCTTTTTGGCATCAAACTTGAACCAAGATCTACACCGCTGGGGACGGAACCACTTGGGGTGTAGATCTCGCTGCCGCTCCATCTCTTGAGCATGCCGGAGAAGAAAGAGACGAACGCCACAATGATGCCGACCTGCCTCCCATTCTAATTATTGTCGGGAGGAATTTCAGGAGACGGCGCCACTCGCTGGAGCTCCAAGAAGCAACCTTTCGGCCAGAAAGGTCAACGACGGGGCAAACGAAGCCGGCAACCAAACACGGAATACCAACGACATTGGATGGCGCCGTAGCTTCACTGGAACGCGTCGTTGAGGATGAGCACCAATCGGAGCAGCTGCAGTTGCTCCGATTCCTTTGCCGGAGACCCGTCTCCGACACGACGACGATCTGAAAAGGTTGAGGACGAGCACACCGGCAGCTTCTCTACCACCACCACGGCAACAGAGAGATCCATATGTTACAAGCCACAACATCTCCAGAGTCGACCGCCACTTGAGCTTATTTGTGGAGCATTTGCCAGATCCACCGCCAACCGCTACCGTCCTCATGGACAGCCAACGAGAGGAGTGGATGGCATCTGCCGGCCACTGTGCAAGAAGTCAGGGTGTGCGTTCGGTTTTTTCGGTTTGATTCGGTTCGGTTTATACGGTTTTTGGTTAATACGGTTTTTATACTTCGGTTTAT
>CBMN010758366.1:0-11735 GCA_000582825.1 Hordeum pubiflorum
TACACTCACAGCTTTCTCTGTTCATAGATCTAGCTCAAAACGAAGTTCTACTTTGTCTTTGGAAGAATTGGAAGAATCGGACTCTAAGTTTAAAGTAGGAGTCCACGCGAGTCACCCAGGGTCTCAAAAAGGTCGATCTCTTAGCTAGAGTCCTTAGGGAGCTCCTACAAGGCTTCAGGGGTAACGGTCAAGAACCGGCAAGGTGTTACAAGTTGATATCATAACTGACTCGCGGTTCACGGATGTCTGCGGGTCACGTGCACGGTCATGTTGTGCATGACGTTTGTGGCCCATCATGGCACACGGCATGACACATGTGCCAGACTGGACGCACATACATGTGCCAAGAGGAAACATTCAGGTGGCCCGACGAGGACGTCGGTTCCTTAGCGTAACTTAACAGGGATGATATACTACTCATATCAATAAGGAGTTCCTTCTTTTTCGTGATCTATGATATCCCCTTTTGGCTCTTATGTAAAGAAAGTATTTGTGTCTCCATATGAGTGTATTTTCTGCATGTGTCCTTTTTAACTGTATCTGAAGAAATAATGAGTCGTATCTTGTTTAAAATAATATATAAAAGATGAATTATTATTTGCTCCTGTCCCAATAATTCCCGTATTAATATTAGCTTCGCCTTTTTATCTGACATTCCATCTGCAAGCATTATGGAATCATTAGGATATTTTAAGCAAGCAAGTTTGGGTGTATATTACATCTCAACCACAGTGTCAAAAGTGTTATTTAAAGCTACTCCCTCCATATCAAAATATAAGACGTTTNNNNAGTTCAAATTGAACTGCAAAAACATTTTATAGTTTTCCGTATGTGAGGTAGTAGTATATAGTTTTGCATATTTAGCTAGAACACTGGTTAATGGAATCAAGCAACAATTCAAAGGTTAATGGGCTCTGAGAGATCTTTTGGTGGATTGAGGTGGCAAGACAGGTTTATTTTTTAGATAAAAAGGTGCATAGATCTGGTAAAACAGTTCTTTTGAACATATCTAGAAAGATGCAACATAGCATAAGATACAATAACCTCTAACTTGTGAATTGACCAGAGTATTATAATTACAGCTAAGAGCACTGACGTCTGAAAAGCTAGAGAAAGACGAATTATTGGGTTCAAAAGGACGCGATGCATATTTACAATACTCTTGATTACTACTAGTATGGAACGCTGGTCTTGCAACTTGCAACAGCCTTCTTCTCTTTGCTGGTTTCTGAAAGAAACAATTCCTTTGCAGCAGATCTGCCTATAGTTAATCAATATAGCATCAATTGTTTGAACTTGCAAACAGTCGTGATCAGTTTATTACTTTATTTTGATGGTCAGTCTAAAAATGGATCATGTACAACCTACAATCTTTCCGTTGAACTTCTATATGTCCCTAAATAACCCCCACCAGATATATAGAAGATTGGTGGGGTCTACTGCTCTATACTTTTCTTTCGCCCCCACTATCAGGTAGCGCTGAATCCTGTAGACCACACCTTCCTGAATAATGTTTTTGAATTTGTTCACCTTGTCGCTTGGAATCATGTCTTCTGCCTTCTCTCCCTGTGCAAGAAATTTCATCAGGCTTTCTTTCCTTTTCTAACAGTAGTAATACACAAAGAGAGCTATAGTTGTTACCTTCTGGTCAACCATAACAAAGTTTAGACCGTATAATCTTGAGGAATATATGCTCCAGTGCTCCCATATTCTCCTGATGCGAACAACGAATGTCAGGCCGTATGCCTTTTTTACCATTTGGCAATGCGATCTCCATGACTGGAAGCAAGAAGCATTAATATGGTAATAGAAGAAAATCTATGGAGGAAATCAAATTTGCAACAAATTTTGATGAACCTTGAATATAAAGAAACTGAAGAAGAATAAGAAATGTGCCATATATTTATCATATGCAGAAAGGATGCCGGCAAAAAATGCAAAAGATCAGTAAATTCAGTGAAATATATCACCACCGCTCGTCTCCACAAGAACATTGTTTTTTTACGCCTCAACTATGCCGCTTTCATCAGTTCTCCCTTGCGGTCTCGCTCCTCACACTCCTTTTCACCCGCCACCCTCCTCGCGCTCCTTGACGCCTGGTGCTTCATCTACCTCCTCCGCCGCGCTGACGTTGATTTAGATGTTCAGAGCTGTGATCATGTTTGGCTGAGTGAACCTTGGGGAGCATACTGTACATCAAAGAAAAGGTAGCAAAGAAAAATGAGGAACCGCCTTAAACGAAAGACCAGAGAAGAGCTGAAACAAAAGTGCTGAAATATCAGACAAAGTAAGAAAGTAGATAAATAGTATATATATGATACACTTAAGTTCATCTTCAGAAAATATACAACAATAATACATAGTACCATTTGAGTACGGAAGAACTAATGCATTCAGTACTGTAGTTTTCACACCAAATTTTGGGTGAGATTAAACCATTAAAAAGCAAGATCATGAGAACAACATCAGGTTAAAAGATACTGCAATTCCTCCTGGTAACAAATATTCATCTACTCATTTGTAGATACCTAGGAGTAGCAAAATGCACTTGCCAATAATGTTTTATTTATGCTTCCCGGGGACCAACTCCTAAACAGAACACAAAAAACTGTGAGCATATCTACAAATTGTAAAGAAAAAAGTGCAGCGCTAAAAACAACTATCAAACTAACAGATCCATCAGTCAATTATGCACTGCCTACATCTATCATGGGCAATCTTAGAGCCTCTCTCATATGTAAATGGAACTTTGAACAGGTTCCATTTTCATGGCATACTGGAGTTGTTCCATATTATCTATCCTTCTCCTCCCATCATCTATTGGTTCCAAAACGTACAGAAAACAGGAACAGAGAGCTCAAGGTATGGATTGGAGGTACACCACATGTTCATGGCCGTAGAAATATCGTTTGGCCGTGTACTTGTTCGGTTCGTGCTTTATATATAAAGTGAGGCGAAAGCCTGTTGAGAGAGAGAGAGAGAGAGAGAGAGAGAGAGAGAGATGAATGCAAAGAAAGATAGAGGCGAAGTAGTTTCTCAAAAGGGTAAAAAGAAACAGAGACATGAGGCAGTGAATAACTTTTTTTATAAAAAGAAACATGGAGAAAATGAAGGTAAAAGTTTGTAAAAAATAACCGGACAAGAGAATATTTGTTTGAACACCTTTCTCAAGCTCTGGCATAGGAAGTGAAGTCTAGGCAAACATAGGAAAGTTTCCTGGAAGAGGGACAACTGGTTTTGCTATTGTTCATTGGATGGAACGGATTCTTAATGGATAGTCCACTGCTATGTATATCTTTGGCCTTAACCGTGTCAACTGCTCGATCGTATATATTCCCCCTTCCTGGATAGTATTTTTGAGTTTTCCATCTTATCATTTGGAATGATCCCTTCTGCTGTACCACCTTGCAAAAAATGGGAAGGGATTGAATTATATTAGGAGAAAAATAAAGGGTGCAGCTGCTAAGAACACATTATAATTTTTACCTTGCAGTCAACCATGACAAAGGTCAGTGCATGAAGTGTAGTGGAATCTGGACTCCAATGCTCCCACATTCTTCCGACCCAAACAGTAAATTTGAGTTCATATGAGTATCTCGTTAATTCTTTTAGAAGCGGATCTTCCACGAATGGTTTCCTAATATTTGTAAACAATGGAAAACATGATAAATATGTTTTATGCTAGCAAATCTGGTTAATCTAGCAAAATCAAAAGGTGGTGCCACTCACTTTAACCACCTATATCAATTCCTTAGAACGATCAATCTGTCCAGAAAGAAAAGGAAGGCCAGCCAAAAAGTATCTATTTATACCATAATCACACATAGGAAACAGAAAATTAATCTCAAACAACTTAGGAAACAATAAAATATCCATACCATAGGCCGTACTAACAGCATGAGATCAATTACTTGTCAGTTCTCACCTATTTATCCACTGCAAATTTCTGTCCTGCAAAAGAATTTTCCTATGCTGCAAAATGAACAACATGAGATCAATCTTTCATGACAGTAAGAGACAACAAATAATTAGATTGATCAAACTTGTCCTGAATAAAAAAATTCATTGAAACCACACAGCAAAATCTTGGAATTTTATGTGAAAAGAAACAAAAAGTCGAGAACACAAGGTTGAACTAATTGAGTACATCACGTACTACACATCCCTGCATCCATCCTAGGAAATTGTGTCCAGATCAAAGCCTGAAACAGGTGTCTGCACCCAAGCATGATCACTCCAATCGACTTTCCACAAGCAAAATTTTGGAATTTTATCTGAAAAGAAACAAAAAATCGTGAACGCAACGTTGAACTATCCCTGCATCCATCCTAGGAAATTGTGTCTAGATCAAAGCCTGAAACAGGTGTATGCAGCCAAGCCTGAAATAGGTGCATGGCGAGGGCGGCCGCGGCAAATGCCCTGCTCCTCTCTCTCTCTCTCCCTCTCCCTCTTCCTCTCTCTCTCTCTGCCTCCCTGGTGTCGAACAACGAAGAAGGAATGGGCGAGGGACTGATGGGCTCGAGATATTTTGGGGTGTATCTAGAAGAACAAAGAAGGAAGGAGCAACGATTGCTGGTGGATAGCGGAGCCCAGCTCGAGATATTTCAATGGCTTCACATCTATACGTGGCAACAAAAGAATGCAGGACACGCGGCAACCGAGAGAGAACCATCGCCCAACGCCTCGGACGCATGGTAGGCGTTGGTGCTTAGCCAACTTAAACCTTGTATATACAAGAAAACACCATCTTATATCACTCAAAATTTGTGTGTGTAAATTGGCAATATTTTTTGTCACCATGGTGTGGTAGTGGCCCAACCTGTATGGTCTTCTTTGCACTCGACTCCAGCTCCTCCACCACCTCATTCACCGCCTTGAGAGCATCCTTGAGAATCACCATCCTCAACTGGAAGGCTCTCATCTTATCCATTGATAGTGACCTAATCATCATTAAGTATCAGGTCGTTGTTGCTATCCTTGTTGGTTGTTGTGCTGCTAACTCTGCTGGTAACCTTTGGACCCTCCTCCTTAGACTACATCATTGTCAGTTGTCATAAACGCTTCCTATATTACGATATAAACCTAGAAACAATAGGGAATTGTCAATAATAAAATCACTAAAGGGATCAATGGACACACCTTTTGCCGAGCATTTGACAAACGAAGGAATGAGATGGCAATTGATTAAACACATCTCATTGAATTTGCCAAGCTCACGAGACCTTAAGGACTATGTTTTCTCACAACCTTTTTTCGCCCATCGCTTGCGACAACATAATTCGTATGTTAGCTCCGCTATTCCCCATCTTCTAATGTCATTACACTATCTCTCTATGGAAGATGCTCTCTCTAAAATTTATGTGGGAGACCCTTCGAGAGGAACAATAAGAAAGTCAAGTGCAGAGGAACCAAAAAAGGAAACAAAGAAATCTACCAAAAATAAAGACATACAAACCAAAAAACCCTATCATCATGTGATGGTTGCATAAGCTTACAAAAGCTTGCATCTTAAAACACTCTACTCATAGAAAAGATTAACAAGAGATGAAATACATTGCATAGTTCTTGTTGATGATGATTGCCACTGAAACAAATATGCAAGGTACTTCATCTCACATTGAATTTTTTGCGAGTAGAGTGTATTAAAAATAAAATATCTTATGTGACTTGACGGTTCAAATAAATCACACTTTGTAGAGAATATGTGGCTCTTCTTTTGAAAGAGCTTCGGATGTAAAGAATAATTTTCCGATGAAAAAATGCAAGCTTTGTCTAGCATATGCAACCATCACATGTTGATAGAGTTTTCTGACTTGTAAGTCTTTATTTTTGGGAGGTTTGTTAGCTTCTTTTTTTGGTTCCTCTGTACTTGAATCTTTGTTGTTCCTCTCGAAGGGTCTCCCACATAAATTTTATAGATAGCGGCTTCTAGTGAATGATACTATAATGACATTAGAAGACGAGGAAGGGCAAAGCTTTCATGTGAAGTATCTTCTCACCAGGGATAGCGATTTCTAGTGAAAGATACTATAATGACATTAGAGGGTCGTCGTCCAACGCCAAACGCGCCGCTGCATGACCCTCTCCCCCCTCCTTCCCCACTGCCCCACATCAGAACCGACTAGTGCGCCGCCGCGGCAAAACGGACCAGTCCGCCCCCGCTCTCCCACCACGAACCCCGATGCCGGCAGCGCCTCCCTTCCCTCCTACCATCATCCCTTCTACCCAACGAACGACCAGAGGAGGTGGAGCTAATGTCTCCCTCCCTCACCTACATAGACGATGAGATGAGACGGCGCCGTCTTGCCATGCACGCCCCTGATCTTCACGACACTGTTGAGCCCGTGCACCTCCTCCCCAAGTCACCGGATCCATCCAAGATCCATCCTGTCCGTGCTACCACCGGGGCACATCACTCTGTACCCCATATCAGCCTCCATGCATGGTCATCCTCCTCTGCACCCAAGCCCTGTCTATTAGCTCCATGTGCATATTTAGGTTTGAGCTGGCGATCTGGATCGAGCAGGTCGCAGGAGCTTGTTGGCAACCCCAATCTTTAATCTGGTTTGTCATTCATCTCAGGTGATTTCTTCTGTGGAAAATAATTAGGAACATCAAAAAATATATTTTGAAATGGATCATGCATACATTGAGATTGAAACGATGCCATGATAGTTGGCATTCACGCTTCAGGTATGAGATCAGCTCAATTATATCAAGTTAGCCTTCTTTCTTGCTATCCAGGCCTTAGGATAGAACGGGCCGAAGAAATGCTGATATTGGGCTAGGTTTGCAAGGCGATATGACATCGGTCTGCCTCATTTTCCTTTTTGTATGTTTTCAAGACTCTTTTTTTTGTGTAAATAGGCAGTAGATGTCCTGCGGTGTGATTTTATTTTTGTGAGTTGAGCTCTGAGTTATCATAGCACTCACGTTGTCAAGAAGTTGTTTCAAATGTTAGGAAAACTAGTAAAGGATTTGCAAGTGAGCCACTACTGCATGAGTTCGGATGCCCGAATATTAGTAGTACATTAAAACCTATGGCTTTATATGCTGTCACATACTGTCATATGCATATATGATAACCATATCAATCGAGTGTTGTTTCTTTTTCAGTTAGAGTATACATTGCTTCCAGTGTAGCAAGAACGAAAAATAAAATACTCTCTAAATAATGTTATATTGTATCCGGTTTCCAGTGCCTCTCTGATGCCTTGTACACACGCACACTCTTCTTTTATCCATTGTTGCCAGAAATCATTTGTTGCTCAGGCTATTTGATGGATTTAAGTCATTGGCAAGATTGTTCCTTGTAACAATCGCGCTCTTTCTTTTGTATGTATCTAGATTATCCAGATGGACAAAATGATTGGCTAACAAGAATATAAGTTTTGGAGCCTTGTTATTCACAATTGATGTTGCTTGTGATGCACCCTCGAATTTGATCTTAGGATTCGAATCGTGCATGTCTAATTAGGTTGGTGTTGGAATAGGAGGGAGCTCACTTCCCTTTTTCATATAACAGTTCACACTAAACCTGGGCATCCACCGGGCCGGGCTTTAGAAAGCCCGAAGTGAAAATCCCAGGCCCGAGCCCGGCCCGGCCCGACAAAAAAATCAACTTTCAGGCCCGAGCCCGGCCTGAACAGGCTAAAAAGGTGAACTTCGGGCCGGGCCGGGCCTTCGTGTAAAACGCTCATTTTCCGAAGCCCGAGCCCGGCCCGAACTTCTGACCGGGCCTCATTTCCAAGCCCGAACCCGGCCCAAACCTAAAGCCCGGCCCGGCCCGGCCCAGGTTTTTTAGGCCGGGCTCGGGCCGGGTCACCGGGCCGGGCTGCCCATGCCCAGGTTTAGTTCACACCCTAAGACACCCATTTCTTCTTGAGGCTTATGTGAGTTCCTTTAAATGCTATGTACGCAGAGACTGCTCGAAGTCGGGTTGGAGGAATGCTCATTTTCTCAGAATTCTTTATTCTTCATGGGGTGCTTTTCAAGTGCAGAATATATAGATTTAAGAACTTTGTATCTTCCTTCACTTATCAGAGCCTAATTATTTCCTCTTTATTTTATAGCTGATTGTAGCCTTTGAATATAATAACTACTTTTCTTGCTGATGCATGCATTCAGTTTCTATCCTGCTAAAAGAGGAGAGGAATAGGATGCTTTGAGTCAACAAATGGACAACATTTTATGCGTACTTACAAGTTGAGAGAAAATCACTTAGAAATGTTTGGATTTTCCGAATGGAGATCTCCTTCAATCAATAATAAATGTACTGCAACTATTGGACAACACATACGAGAGGGAGGGAAATGCCAAAGAAGTTGCTATATCACATTATCGCACATAGTTGCTATATCACACTATCCCCGCCATTCCCACTGCCTCGCCTCGGCTGTCTTGGAAGCCGCCTCCTCTACCGTCATGTTAGATCCACTGTCTATTCTTGATTCTCTTTGCTGGCTGATTAATGTGCACTGCTCACTGGCTGATCTATGTATGTCCTTGTATACATACGGTTGTGGTATACTTCGTGTGGACAAACTGGGAGTTGCCCGTGTGTAGTTTGATAGGTGTTGAGATTTGTTGCGATTCATATCAGTTTGAGCCAGGTTTTCGATCTGTGGCATCATGTCCATCCTTTCATCGTTGATATATGTTGTCTGTCACCGAATTTTCATTTTGCTTCCTACAATAGCAGTAGACCAAGCCGTTCTGAGGGTGTATGCTAAATAAAAAGCAAGCTAACTGCAGCAAAATGCACTCAAAGAAATTTGCACTTCTATAGTGCTGTCATTTGTAGTTGGATAGGCGCTAACATTAGTTTTACCTTGTACGAGTTATCCAATCTGCTGCGTTATATCTATCATGTCATTTTTCGTCTCTATGCTACCTTCTATCTTTGATTGAATTTCATTTTGCTTGCCCAATAGCAGTAGACCAAGTTGTTCTCTGTTCTGAGGTTAGGCTGATTAGAGCAAAACGCAATTAAAAGAAAGGAATAGTTTTAACCGCTGAAACTGAATGTTATTCTGTGAAGAGACATGCCTTCTGGATCAATGAACAGGTTATCCATGTTCAGGTAAATAGAGGTGGATCATCTATGACACATGATCATGCGTATTCTCCATTCTACTGATGCTTCCCTGCCTGCTAAAGTGTCTATTCTGAACATTATGGTCGTGCTCCACGATTCAGATACTATTTTCGGTTATTGTTGTGATGCACTGTTCATCTACTACCTCTATAAATGCACGAAGTTCAGATCTTATACTGCTTCAGTAAAGTTGAACCACAAAATGATCTACCAATATCACTAGCAGGACTGTGAATTATAACATGGAGCAGAGTTAATAGGATATTTGGGGGGAAATTGTCCTGAGATTAGCAGGATTACAAGTGTTGGGGAGGGAAATTTGTTTTAGTCTTTCACAAACAGAAGGAGTATTATCTGTAAACATACCGTACATAGCTAGATTAATTCGTTATGTCTTACCAATGATTAGTTTCCAACCTATCAGAGACTGAATGAATGAACAAATATATTATTGTCTCTATGTTGCAACATGACTAATGGTGTCCCACTTTTGAAATACAACTTGAGTGACATCACACCATCATGTACCTATTTAATTTATATATGTTCGGAAACATTTTGTACAGGGTCATATCTTATTTGTTCAATATTTGTGACGTGCGTTGCACGTGCAAGCTTACTAGTAACACAAAATAATGACAGGGCATTTGAATAAACAACTCACATTGAATTGTCCGATCTCACGTGTCAAGACCATGGCATCGTCGACCTTAAGGGCTACGTTCTGTCACAACGTTTTTCCACCCAACGTTGAGTCCATGCCCGGCGACAAGATAATTCACATGGTCGCTCCGTTCTATCCCATCTTCTAACGCCATAATTGTATCTTTCTATCAAAGATGCTCACTGCTAAGTTTGTGGGGGACCCTTGGAGAAGACCAATAAAAAGTCATAGAGGAACCAAAAACAGGAAACTAAGAAACCTGCCTGATATATAATGCTGGAAAACCCTATCAACATGTGATGGTTGCATAAGCTTGAAAAAGATTGCACCTTCTATTGAAAACTTGTTCTTTACACCTCAAGTTCTTTTGAAAGTTGAGTCATATATGTCCAGTAAACTATAATTTATTTGAAGATTCAGATCACATGCGATTTTTAGAATTTGAAAACACTCTACTCAGAGAAAAAACAACAAGATGAAGTAACTTGCGTAGTTCTGGTTGATGTTGCTTGCCACCAGAAGAAATATGCAAGGTATTTCATGTCTTGTTGAATTTTCTATGAGTAGAGTGTATTAAAATAAAAGATCTCATGTGACTTGAAGGTTCAAATAAATTACAGTTTTTAGGACATATGTGGCTCTTGTTTCAAAAAAGCTCCAGATGTAAAGAATAATTTTCCAATAAACAAATGCAAGCTTTGTAAAGCATATGGAACCATCACACGTTCATAGGGATTTCTGGCTTGCAAATCTTTATTTATGATAGGTTTGTTAGTTTCTTTGTGATGGTTCCTCGTACTTGAATTTTTGTTGTTCCTCTCCAAGGGTCTCCCAAGTAAATTTAACAGAGAACAACTTCCAAAGAAATATATTATAATGACACTAGAAGATGAGGAAGGGCGGAGCTACCATGCAAAGTACCTTGTCACCAGGGATGGACTCAGCGGTGGGTGGAAAACTTTGTGGAAAAGCATAGCCTTAAGGTAAATGATGGCCTAGTCTTTCATTCTTTCGTGTTATTTTTGTTTGTCAAATGCATGGCAGAAGGAGTGCCCATTAATCCCTTTAGTCATTTTTTTTACTAAAAATTCCTGTTTTTCTATTTGTATATAGTAAGATAGGATGAGGTGACCACAAGTGATTGTGCTGACAACTGTAAGGAGAACGATCCAAAGGTTGCCACCAGAGTTAGTTACAAAACAACGAATGATGATAGAAACAACAATCTAGCAGTCAAGGATTATTCTCGGTTACCATCGGTGGAGAAGATGAGATCCCTCTAGTCAAGGATGGCGACTCTTAACATACTCTCCATGCAGTGAACGAGGAAGTGGAGGAGCTGGAGTCGAGCACAACCTGTAGTCTTCTTTGCGTTTGACTCCAGCTCCTCCACCACCTCCTTCACTGCCTTGAGAGCATCCTTGAGATTCACCATCCTCGATTGGAGGGCTCTCACCTTATCCACTTACAATGACCGACCATCATCATTGGCTTCTAGGTCATTGTTGCTATCATCGTTGGTTGTTTGATGATAACTCTGGTGGTAACCTTTGGACCTCCTCCTTAAGAATCACCATCCTAACCATGCCTTGTTTGTCTATGTTTTTGTTGTCTTGTAGATACATTTGAAGTACCCACCTAGCTTCTCATGTGGCCAGATCCATGTACACTGAATGACAAATGGGAGGTAGAGCTGACAATGAGATCAGTGGCAGCAAATTAACGTGTTGGTATATACATAGAAATGAGCCAATTAGAGAAGGAGGTCGCAGCTTATGCGTTGGTATATATTTTAAAGTAGAAGACTCACAACCTATTCACGCCCAAAATAAATACAATAGTAGTAATAGGTATGTTACTTACCAGTGAAGTTTAATGTGTAAACACCGTTCAGCTTAAATTCCATAAAAGGTACATGTGCATCAGCAACAGCCTTCAATTTGGTCACTTTATTCTCCTTCTCCTCCTCCTCCT
>CBMN010758367.1:0-13222 GCA_000582825.1 Hordeum pubiflorum
CAAACTCCAGCTTTGCCGACGGTTTCAGTTCGGCCGTAGGCTAAGCTCGCACTATGCCTACGGGCCCCGTAGGCATATCTTCAACCGTAGGCATTTTCGATGATTCCTGTAGTGGCAAAAATAAAATAAAATAAAATAAATCTCAAGGTCACACGCCAGCCACTCATCTGTTAGGTCAGCAAAGAGGTTAGCTTTAGCAGATATCTTTGACGTGAAGTCTGCAGTTCAGTTTGTGCAAACAACACCGACCCTTAAACCCCCGTAATTGGTCGAATCGAGCGGTCTGGACTTATTTTACCATCCAACGCTGTACACCATCCACTAAAGAAGTGCCCTACATTGAAGCTTCCAAAACCTTGTGTGTTTGTTGCTGGTATGGGAAATAAGGACACTATGTTTGCTCAGTTTCCGGACAGCGCTCATAATGCAAAGTTGGTTCCAAACTCACGTCCCCATTGCACTGGTAAAGGTTCGTGGCACGGCTGCTACAGCAAAACAGGTACAGGATCAAGTGGCACGTATTGTGCCCGATACCGTCTTGGGTCTGGGAGGCTGTCCCACATGGAGAGAGCGCTCGTTCACAATCGGTTTCCCGTCGATGGAGGTGCTCTCGAGATTTGATGGAGTTCCAGTGCAAGACACCAGGCTTGCTTTCAGTCAGTGGAAACCAGAGGAGATTGTGCCTAAGATGGAGTTACACCAGACCTGGGTACACACGTCACTGGGGTGCCCCACTCTATGCGCCATTTTCTGGGCATTTGGGCTGTTGGGAATCTGATTGGCACTACCATTGATGTCGATCTTCTCTCTCTCCGGCGTAGAGGAGTGGTGCGTTTACTCGTGGGAATGGCAGCTGACGACTGCTTCAAAAAGATGGATGAGTTAGGACCGTATATTCAGACGGATGGTATCTTATTATTGAAGGGATACGAGTTCACTTTCCGTCCGGAGCCAGAAGGCTTTGTGCCGGAATCAGACTTTGGGATATCAAAAGCAAAGACGGCGCAGCAGATAGAAACATGGAGGATAGTCACACTGAACAGCGTGGACATGGTGGAGCTTCAGCGCGGGACGATGGTGGGGTTACGAGTATGTCGGTTGACCAAAGTCCATCAACTCGTGTTCGTCGGTGGCTAACATCCTTCGCGGAATTGCTCCGACGCCTTTCAATCCCAGTCCTAAGTCACCTCGCGGAAAGGAGATTGTTCGTGAGATGAGCAAGTCTGGTGCTTGGGGTACCATGGCTGCGTACGTATCCCCTGGTTCTGGTGGAATGACGCTGGGCACGAGTTCGCTTCCTATCCCTGCGCAGAGTACGCAGGGGGGCAGCGAGTTAGCTGCAGCCTGCTGCGCACTTGACACCAGCGCGCCGGTCGTTCTTGCTGCTTCGCAACCGGCCGATGTGCCTGCACATGAGGCTGGAGGCTCGGCGGCGCTTGCAGCTACTGCACCTGCTGCTGCAACCGCGGGTGGCCAGCCCCACACCGGGGTGACGATGGATGGTGGGTCGTCTCTTCCGCGGCCTGTGGTACCTGTGGAGAAGGAAGGGCTCGCTGAGGAGAATATTGCTGACCCAGCTACAACCGGCAGGAATGTTGGCGGACACCCCACCAGCGGAGGATGCCGTGGTCGAGGGGGCTGCTACTTCATCCTTGCCTCCTCCCGCGGCGCAGCAAGGGTTGGGACCTCGCTCGCAGGCGACAGTACCAAGGCGCAGCGAGCGTCACCGTACCACGGACGAGGACGCGCTAGCTAATGCCATGCGGCGAAAGGAGGCGATGCTATCACCTACTCCTATTGGACTTTACCTGGCATTCTATTCCCCCGCGCGGTAGGTCGGGTGGCATCTTACTTGGCGTTAAATCAGATTCCATGGAGGTGTTAACTTTTTCGGATGGTGACTTTCATATTAAATTCAACATCCGTAGTAGAGTTGATAACTTTATTTGGAGCCTGGTTGCTGTGTATGGTGCTGCTCAGGAAGCTCATAAGGCTGTCTTCCTCCGTGAACTGGTTAACTTGGCTAATAATAACCCACATCCTATTCTAATAGGTGGGGATTTTAATATGCTAAGGTTCCCACATGAGAAAAGTAAAGGGAGGTTTGATAACCATTGGCCTTTTTTATTCAATGCTGTCATCGATAGCTTGGATTTAAGAGAGGTACACATGACGGGTAGGCAATTCACTTGGGCGAATAGCCTTCCCGAGCCAACATACGAAAAACTGGACCGGGTACTAATGAGTACCGATTGGGAGGATAAATTCCCGTTGGTAACAGTATGCGCTCTCGAACGCATTGAGGCATTATCTGACCATGCCCCCATCCTTTTATCTACTGGCACATTGAAACCATCTAAACAATACCCCTTCAAATTCGAGTTAGGGTGGTTGGAACGGTATGGTCCAAACCAGTAGGTGGTGAGTCGCCTATTCAAAGATGGAATAATAAAATGCGTAATCTCCGCATCTATCTTCGAGGTTGGGCACGGCACACAGCTGTTATTCTTAAAAAAGAAAAAGAACGCTTGTGCTTCATCATTGACGAGCTTGACCGTCAGGCAGAATTACGTGTTCTATCACCGCAGGAGATTGAGCTTAAAAGCCAATCTAACGCAAAACTAGCACGTATGCTGCGTGAGGAAGAGCTCAAATGGTACCAGAGATCTAAGGCACTAACCTTGCTAAAAGGGGACTCGAACACGAGATATTTCCATAATGTCGCAAATGGCAGATATAGGAAAAAGCGTATTCATTCCCTTAATCAGGAGGAAGGTCGGATCGAAGGACAAGAGCAACTCAAGGCATATATTTCTAAATATTATAAAGGTCTGTTCAGTGCTCCAGAGGAAGGAAATATCTCCATGGATGAGTCACGAACAGAGGATATCCCCCAAGTATCCGTTGAGGAGAACTCCTTTCTAAATGCTCCCTTCACTGAAGAGGAGATTAGAAAGGCGGTCTTCCAAATGGAACATAATAAGGCACCGGGTCCAGATGGCTGCCCTGCTGAGTTTTACCAGCACTTCTGGGAAGTCATTAAACCGGATCTTCTAGATTTATTCGGATGCCTGCATACCGGACAACTAGAATTGTTTCGCCTAAACTTTGGGGAGATCATTTTGTTACCTAAAATTTTGGAGGCAGAAAGGATTCAACAATATAGACCTATATGCCTTCTCAATGTTAGTTTCAAAATCTTTACAAAAGTGGCAACCATTAGGTTAAATTCGGTGGCTGATCATGTGGTTAAACCTACTCAAACTGCTTTTATGCAAGGTAGGAATATCCTGGATGGGGTCGTTGTTCTACACGAAACCGTACATGAGATGCATACTAAAAAACTTAATGGTGTAATTTTTAAGATAGACTTTGAAAAAGCCTATGATAAAGTTAATTGGTCGTTCCTACAACAGACTCTGAGAATGAAAGGGTTCTCAAAAGAGTGGTGTGCCTTGATCCAGAGTTTTGTTTCTGGAGGTAGCGTCGCAGTGAAAGTCAATGATGACATAGGACGGTACTTCGAAACAAAAAAGGGGTTAAGACAAGGGGACTCCATATCTCCCATACTATTTAATTTAGTGGCGGATATGTTAGCGATCATGATTGACCGGGCTAAACAAGATGGTCAGATTGAGGGGGTGGTCCCACATCTAGTGGATGGAGGACTATCAATCCTTCAATATGCAGACGACACGATTCTATTTATGGAACACGACCTAGATAAAGCAGCGAATCTGAAATTAATATTGTCAGCTTTCGAGCAATTATCTGGGCTGAAAATTAACTTCCACAAAAGCGAATTGTTTTGTTTTGGAGAGGCCCAGGACGCAGCTGCTCAATATGCCGAGTTATTCGGATGCGAGCAAGGGCAATTTCCTATTAAGTATTTGGGCATTCCAATACATTATAGGAGATTAACTAATGCAGAATGGAAGCACGTTGAAGAACGACTGCAAAAAAGACTGGCAAGTTGGAAAGGAAAACTACTATCCCTGGGAGGAAGATTGGTCCTCATAAATTCAATACTAACTAATATGGTACTGCATATGATATCTTTCTTTCAGCTACCCAAAGGAGTCTTACAAAGATTGGATTATTTCCGATCGAGATTTTTTTGGCAAGGGGATAGTGAGAAAAAGAAATATCAACTGACTAAATGGAATGTCGTTTGCCGACCAAAAGACCAGGGAGGACTGGGCATTCATGACCTACAGGTTAAGAACTCAGCCCTCTTGGGTAAGTGGCTTTTCAAGCTACTTACGGGGGATGGTGTCTGGCAAACACTCCTTAAACAAAAATACATCGGCACAAAACCGTTATCACAGGTCATCTGGAAACCTGGGGATTCACATTTTTTGGCCGGCCTAGTGGCGACTAAGAAACATTTCGTTCGCTTTGGTGTGTTTAAGATTAAGGATGGATCGGAAATAAGATTCTGGGAGGATAAGTGGTTAGGGAATACCACCCTGCGTGAACAGTATCCGGCCTTATACAGTATTGTGCACCACAAAGGTGCTACGCTTGCGTCTGTTATGCAAGTTTCGCCACCAGATGTGACGTTCCGACGAGACTTAATCGGTACGAGGCTTCAGTCCTGGAATACCTTGTTAGGCCATCTGGCATCGGTGCAGCTTTCACAAGGTACTGATGAGTTTCGTTGGAATCTATGTGGGAATGGTAAATTCTCTGTGGATTCCATGTATAGGGCGATGGTACAGTCCGATATCCCAGTCGATAATAACAAAAAACGCAACTGGCATGGAAGCACGAAGTGTGTATTTTGTCCTCAAGAAGAGACAATAAAACACTTATTCTTTGATTGCAAGTTCGCACGTTCTATCTAGTCAGCTATCCAAATGGCTTCCAACTTGTATCCACCCACTTCCGTTGCCAATGTTTTTGGCAATTGGTTAACTGGGATTGATACTAAGTTTAGAACCATTCTTCGGGTAGGAGCGCTTGCCGTTATATGGTCGCTCTGGCTGAGTAGAAATGACAAGGTTTTTAATGATAAAAATTACTCCCGCTTGCATGTTCTATTCCGATGCACAGGTATTCTCCGTTCGTGGTCCACCTTACAACGGACGGAGTTTCGAGACCTTTTTATGGTGGCCTGTGGACGACTGGAGAAGGTGGCGAGGGATATTTTTATCCCACATGGGTGGCAGCATGATCTCCGGATTGGGCCTCCATAGGCAACGATGACTTAGGTCTACATGATCGTATTACGTCTGTTGCTATTTTAGGTTACCGTACTGTTGGACTGTGGCTGTGTGCATCTTAGCTATGCAGAGGCCGGGTGTAATGCTTAAACCTTTTAAGTAATAAAGCCCTTTATAAAAAAAAACATGTCATGACTATCCATAATAGGCTCATTCGGGGAACTTGTGAGATTTTTGTTTCCCTCCTCCGCCTGGCCGGGTTTGATAGTATTGTATGGTGATCTTCTCCAGGATATCAACCTTTGCAGATTGCAGTCGGCGGTGTCTTCTGGTCTACATCACTGATTTTCCGGCCACTCTTTCTATGAGCTCATGAGTTTCAACAAGGTTGATCCAATAATGCAGAGTTCTGGAGGTAGCAACGAGCTATGCTAAGAGTGCACCGCCGGCTAATGTAGAAGGAAGACGACAACCAACCAAACATTTTTTTTTGGAAAAGGAGGAACGGCGCCCCCGGCCTCTGCATCAATCGATGCATATAGCCATATTATGGAATAAGTACCAGAATGAAGTCTTAGGTCCGCAATGGTCTCACAAACTGAGCCATAATAAAACAAGTTGAAAGTAAAAAAAATATGACTGTCACATCCAGCGACACTAAAAGGCTTTGATGCCTATACATCTAGCCTATTAGTAGCTCGCCATCCAAACCGGCTGAAGATAGCCCGTGCAACCGTCTCCCACCGGTTGCACCCAATATCCATAAGCTCCTTGGAGTCCGCATGACTGAGTAATCCAAGCAATGTCTCTGTATATGACCTGCAAAAAATGGTTAAAATTCTTGCCATTAAAAATCATATCGTTTCTAGTGTTCCATATAGCCCAAAATAAAGCACTTATTCCAATACGGATATGATTCGCTATTGTGACATCTACTCCGTTGAGCCACGTCCCAAAAAGCATATTAATGTTCGTTGGTGGGTTAATATTGAAAGCTATATGAACAGTGTGCCATAAGATTTTTGCTAGTGGGCAGTCTAGAAAGAGGTGACTTATTGATTCATTTTGATCGCAATAGCAGCATTTGGTACAGCCAACCCAACTTCGTTTGATCAGATTATCTTTGGTTAGTACCACTCCCTTGTGTACAAACCACATAAAATTTTTAGTTCTAAGTGGAACTTTAATCTTCCAAATATGCAACGACCTCGACAGGGGACCAGAATTAATTAAGTCCATGTACATCGACTTCATTAAGAAATAACCATTCGTGGCTAAATTCCAGTGAATTTGATCTGCTGATCAGAGAGTTGAACATCCATCAACCGTCTGACCAAGTGTAGCCAGGAATTCCAGCGTTCTCCCACTAGAGCTCGCCTGAACTGAACATTGAGAGGGACCGACTGTAATACTGTAGCTACGTAATCTTCCTTACGCTGTGCAATATTATACAAGGTAGGGTATTGTAAAGCTAACGGTGTTTCCCCAAGCCATATGTCCTCCCAGAATCTGGTCGTGGTCCCATTCCCAACTAAAAACTTCATCCATTGGAAGAAGGTTACTTTCATCTTCATTAGCCCTTTCCAGAAAGGTGAATCATTAGGTCTAGCTGTAAACTGAGCTAGCGTCTTGGATTGTAAATAATTATTTCTCAAAATTTGTATCCACATTCCATTGGACTCCGTAGATAGCCTGTAAAGCCATTTGCTAAGTAGGCATCTATTTTTCACCTCTAAATTCTCAACACCTAAACCCCCTTGGTCTTTAGATCTGCATATTATATCTCACCGTGTTAACCTATATTTTTTCTTAGTCTCATCACTTTGCCAGAAGAACCAAGATCGATAGAAATCTAGTCTTTTCCGTACTCCTATAGGTACTTTAAAGAAAGATAAAAGGAACATCGACCGACTTGTTAACACGGAGTTTATCAATACAAGTCGACCTCCATAAGACATAAGCTTGCCCTTCCAGCATCTTAGTCTTTTTTCGAATCTATCTTCAATGCATTTTCATTCCCTATTTGTTAATCGTCTATGATGAATAGGAATCCCCAGGTAACTAAACGTTAGTGATCCCATTTCACAACCAAAAAGTTGCTTGTAAGCGTCTTGTTCTTCCTTGGCTCTTCCAAAGCAAAACAATTCGCTTTTGTTAAAATTTATCTTTAGTCCAGACAATTGTTCAAATAGGCAAAGCACGAGCTTCATATTTCTATCTTTTGCTATATCATGCCCCATGAATATAATTGTGTCATTTGCATATTGTAGTATGGATACTCCCCCCTCTACCAGGTGTGGGACTAGCCCTCCTGCTTGGCCATTCTCTTTAGCCCGACCAATAAGGACCGCCAACATATCCGCAACTATGTTGAACAAAATGGGAGACATGGAATCTCCTTGTCTCAGTCTTTTATGTGTTTGAAAATAATGACCTATGTCATCATTAACTTTGATTCCAACACTACCTTTCTGAATGAAGGCATCCACATGTTCCCTCCAGGATTCGTTAAACCCCTTCATTCACAAAGCTTGTTGGAGGAATGGCCATTTGACCTTATCATATACCTTCTCGAAATCCACCTTAAAGATAACCCCATCAAGTTTCTTTATATGGATTTAATGCAACGTTTCATGTAGGACAACAACCCCTTCCAGGATGTGTCTTCCAGGCATGAAAGCTGTCTGAGTAGGTTGGACTACCGAATGTGCTATCTGCGTCAGCCTATTCATGCCAACCTTTGTAAATATTTTGAAGCTGACATTGAGCAGACATATCGGTCGGAACTGCTCAATGCGAATAGCCTCCACCTTCTTTGGCAACAACGTTATTGTTCCAAAGTTAAGGTGAAACAATTGTAACTGCCCATTGAACAAGTCATGAAACAAAGGCAAAAGATCATCCTTTATGATATGCCAACATTTTTTATAGAATTCCGCCGGAAACCCATCCGGTCCCGGGGCCTTATTTTGTTTCATCTGTGCTATTGCGTCAAACACCTCTTTTTCTGTGAACGGAGCAGACAATACCTCATTCTCATCTGGACTAAGCTGATGAATATCGCCCGTTGTGTTTTCATCAAGAGAAACATAATTCTCTTCGGGTGCACCAAACAGTTTCTTATAGTACTCGGTTATGTATAATTTTAGGTTCTCATGTCCTAGAATTGTACCCTCATCATGTTCAAGCTGAAATATTTTTTTCTTCCTATGCTTGTCATTCGCAATCATATGAAAGAATTGAGTGTTATCATCCCCCTGGACCACCTTCGTCACCTTTGCCCGAAGGGCCCATTTCATCTCCTCCTCTTTCAGAAGGTTTGTAATTTCTTTTCAGCTTCAATCTTAATATTCCTATCAGACATATTAAGAATTGTGGATTCTGCTTTTACAACCAACCAAACATTAGGCAACAAAATAAATAGTAACGACAAAAAAAATTACGTGAATCTCAAATCGACCCCGGGCCGTGGGGCATGGCAGAAAAATCAATTAATCTCCTGCGTTTTGTTGTCACTCATTATTCTCCAAGACACGAGGCCTATAGAAGCTAAACCATGCTGGATGGATCCGCGGCACTAGTCGATCATCAGAGTTGATCATGCAACATTGGCTGGGTCTTGGTGGAGGCGCTTCTTGGGCGCTACGGCCTCGATAGCCTCGCCGAGCGGCCACTTGGCTTCCATGAAGTACTCCCCGTGCTTCACCTTCTCCACCAGCGTGATCTCCCTTGCCCGCGCCAGCCCGAACCCGTAGGCGAGCAGCGTGTACTGGTACACCAGGTCCATGCAGACGTAGGGCGTGTCGCGCACCCCGGGATACGCCGCCTTGGCCTCCTCGAGGCTCAGCGGGCAGATCTTCTTGGCCGCCGCCCTGAACGCCCCCGGGCTGGACCTGGCGCTCGGGGTGCCCTTCTCCACCCATCCGAACTGGGAGCCTTGGCGTAGAAGGAGGAGGCCGCGTACAGTGTCGTCTGCCCGGCCGCCGAAGGTGCAGTTCTTGGCTTCGCACGGCGCGTCTAGCTTCAGTGCCCTGGCTACCTCCTTCCTGCACTTCCTGTACACGGCGCCTTCCGGTGACGCCGCTGCGTCGTAGGCCTCGCCGTTGTACGTGTAGTTGCCGGTGGATCCGCGTAGCATGCACGAGCTGAACGGGCCCGACTTGGCCTTGAGGATCTCCACGCGAGCAGCCATGCTGCCGTAGTACAGGTAACTACAAAATCAATAAAGTTTTAAATAGCGGGTTATTAAAAATGGTGATACTCCTTCAAATCAGCTATAGCGACACTAAAGTGAAGCTAAATCGGCCTATAGCGTGCAGTTGTACTACTATTTAAAACTTTGATTAATAAATTAAAGATTAATAAAAAAATGCTCTTGTTTCATGTGTCCACCTAATTTACTTTTTATATATGATGAGATGTTAAGAGTATGCTCGATTAAGTATTTTGTCAAAATATTCATCAGTGAGGTGAGACAGATGATGGACCTGTGGACATAGACGTTGTAGTCTTTTCCCTTCAAGTACTCCTTGGTGATGTAAGGGTCCATGCCATCAGGTGCCATCGGGGCGTTTGCCGCGGCGTTTGGAGAGACGGCGTACGCCATTTGAACGGAGCCGCCTCCAAGATCGATCACGTCTACCGTCTTTGAGTAGTCTCCTCCCAATCTATCCAACAGATAGTTCAGAGCAACCTGCATACACATATGGACAGAAAAATGTAACCAAAATTTTCCTTTGGACAGAGAAACACAAACAAATGTAGATTCTTAATTTCTTATAAAACAAATATGTACACGCATATACATACCCCACATGTAAGAGCCTTCTTGAGATCCCTCGAGAACATTGATCCACTTTGGGTTGTACTGGAATTTGCTCTTGGTGTGGACAATATCCCTGACCTGCAAAATCGTACCAAAAATGATTGATCAAAACGAACATGTTATCATTATTTAGATTACTATAAATTTATGTATGTTGTATGTACATCACTAATTAGCACCGGAAAAAATAGTGCGCTATAGCCTTTTGAGAATTGTCTCGCTAAATGAATTAGTGTACGAAGTCTCGTTAATAACGTGATAAAGCATGCTTATAGCGTATTTTAAGGCTGGCGCTATTTTTCTGTAGTGCGTTATTTTTTTCCTTGCTAATTAGTAGTAGTAAAAGTGACAATTAGCGCTTCAAGGATCTGCTCCGATTGCTTATCTCCGATAAGTCTCAGCCCAGCCGTGGCCTGCTTAATATCTCGGTCAGTGTTTAAATTACCATGGAGTAAATAAATAAATATGAGTTTCCTTTTTCAAAGATTAAATTTCATTTTCTGTCAAACTTGCGTATATATTACCCCTAGTTTAAGGGGAGTTCTGTTCATTTGCCACCAAGGCACGATTCTCTTTGCCTTGTCGAGCAGTGGTATCATGGACTTGGCAGCTTCCATTGGCCGCCCAGAGTAGGAGCTCAGCCCGGGGGACACCTGCAGCACGTACGAACAAAATTGACATTGGCATGGATAATATATCCCGGCCCCATGCATGTGCATATGTAGCGAAATGTGAAATGTGTGTGTGAGTTTTGCATGTGTATGTATATATACCTTGGCGAACACCTCGATCTGGTCATCGATCTTAAGGAGATCCATCTTGTTGTCAAACTTGAAGACGTGCACGCGCGTGCCCGCGCTGCCGGCGTCGAAGATGACAGCGTACTTGCCCACCCCCGGCAGCTGCACATCCGCATCCGCTGGCTCGGCCTCCTCCACTGTACTGCCCTTGCGGCCGAGCACCGTGTCGGCAAACGCCACAGACGATAATGCGAGGAGGGAGAGGAGGAGGAGGAGGAGCGGCGGCACGCCGACGACGCGAGCCATTGGACAGAGAGAGCGAACAAGCTGCTGGCCACTGGTGAGGTCTCACTGCTGAGTCCAGTTGTAAGCTATGAAGCAGCGATACGGCGACATCGATACGGCGATACGAGTACGGCGATACGGGATACGGCAATTTTTAGAAACAACAATATGGCGATACGGCAAGTATATATAAATATTATGAAATGACAAGTAATAAACACAAAACACATTAGAACGTGTGAGCTGAGATCAAAATACTACTCCATTGGTTGCCTGATTTCCTCCATGCCTCTTTTCATTGACAAAGCATAATAGAATGTGTGAGATCAGATCAAAATAGGAAGATACAATTATCAATGATAGTAGCATCAACATCAGCAAGCAGTACCAACTAGCAAGCAGTAGCAATAGCAAACTACAAAGCATTAGCAGTAGCAAAATAACAAATTAGCAAGCAGTAGTATGCACCTATGCTAAGCAGTAACATCACCAAGCAGTAGGAACTAGGAAGTAGCAGCATAGCAGCAATCTGCAAGCACTAAGCAGCCAGACAAGCATCGTCATGGGCCTTCTACTGGGCTCCCGTGTCCTTCCCGTATCCTAGACGTTGCACAGGAAGTATCGACATTTTTTCTTTTCTTTTTAAATCGGAAAATAGGATACTTCACCGATACCCGTATCAGGGCCGTATCGTGCGTATAGCCGTATCGGCGGCGTTCGGTACGCCGATACACCAGTTTCTGGCGTATCGGTGCTTCATAGGTTGTAAGTTAGAGTGAGATTTAAAGAGCCCGAGAGGGGATCGGTGTTTTCAATCAGCACCCCAGTTATTCTCGTCTGCGCAATTTGGTCCCTGGTAGTATTTTTTATTTTGAGTACATTGGTGTCACAAATCCAACATACGTAAAACAAAGCAGATCGCTGGACGGCCGCATTGTATTGCAACACGCTCATGTTGTTTTTTGTTGTTTGATTAGTCTCTGCTGTCTGCTGGACCGACATGTAATAACGTTTTTTTAACATGAAAAGGATCCTACGTCCATCCGGCAGCAGCAAAAGGATTAGAAAAGGTGGGCGACTCCTCCAACGTGGGTGCATGTGACTCACGTGTGGCCACACTTGTGGAGAAAAGCCCACACAGATGCGGGATTCCACTGATCATCGGGCAATGACATGCGATGCACGCATAGAAAACTAGATCATACACCCACATGATGGTTTTAAAATTTTAGTCTCCATCAATTCGCTCGTCTACTTTGTTCCTCCTTTGTTTCGTGGCATGCACGTGGATCATGTTACTCTATTCGGGTATTCAAAAGTTTGACATGTCATATGGCTGCCAAAATTCACGGGGGCACGCATCTGCGCATGCTTCTCTAACAGTTGATCTGCGTCGCAATCTGAAAACTTCTTTGGACGAGAACCGCCTAAAACATGAATGCAATTTCGAACCCTCCCAATAAAAGATAATATACATGATTATTTTGTACAAATACTTCGTCCAACCGTTGTCCTACTTCCGTGTTCCTGGGTGTATGGTCCTACTTCCTATTTTATTCGATACCTTCTTCATTGTTCAAAACCCTGTTCGACCAATAGACTGGTATTTCTTCCTCGGTCCACATGTTCCACTCTGAGCTGCAAGTACTCTTCTCTTTCGCATCATCTGTGTTCTTTTTTTCTAATCTTTCGATCCTATTTTTTGTGTATTCGTTCTCGTTATGTGCAATTACTTTGATTTACCTGATGTGAAATGATCAGTTCCTCCTGTTCTACCGCTTTGCAGGTCAGTGTCATCCTTTTTCCCATGAAAAATTGTTGCACAGCCTTCTGCCAACTGTTTTTTCCTAAGATATATGATGACGTCTCCAAGTAGTCGTCCTTCAACCCATATTTATTCTTTATAGATACAAATTAGGACTTCGTTCTTCTTTTTTTTTTTTTGCGGGTCATTCTTCTGACCGCAATAATTTCCCTATCATTTGATTTCATTGTTACACCTATGATTTTATTTCTTGTTTTCCCAAGTTATGTTTGACCAAACTTAGTGTATGTCTACTAACAAATTTAGCTCATCCTTCAAGTTATTTTTTTTTAGAAAAGGAGTGTTACCTCCGGCCTCCGCATCAGCATGATGCATACGGCCCTTTTATTAATCGTACGAAAACAAATAGTCAGCAGATCCAAGCACGCTCCCACGGAGCAAA
>CBMN010758369.1:0-10464 GCA_000582825.1 Hordeum pubiflorum
ACAAAGAAGTTGTAAGTTTGGGGTGGAATTAGAGTTGCTATTAAGTGCATGAGTTTCTTCTGAGAAATGGTATGCACCAATGCTGCAGGAAGGAAGGTCTATTTAGCCTTGGTTGCGAGGAGGGCAGACATGGAACGAGTGAGATAGGTTGAGCGATGCATTTACCTTGGAATTTCTGGTGTGTCTATTACATATTTATTTTGCTTCGTGGATCTTGTGTGAACTGATTCACGGGTTTAATATCAATCCAGGGGCAGAGGGGCTCAGTCTACCCATCCAAAAAGAGGGTGATTACTAATCAGCAAGATAGGACATCACATTGCATTGTTTTGTACTCTCTGGGTACGCACAGTTGGTATGGTACGAATCCTCACTGGCTTGCCTCGTGTCAGGTGATATAAGGAGTCGCCAAAACCATGTTCCAGCTGACTCGAGCATTAGAAAATATGTACGGTCTCGGAACTATACATAAAACTTTGAGAAGAGAAGTTGGCCTCTAATCCTACATTGTTGTTATTCTAGGAGAGTTGTGATAATACGGTCAAGTCATGCTATCTAGCGGATTCATAGGCTTGAGATGCAACGGGATAATGTACTTTCCTAATGACCAGCATGTGTCTCGCCATTAGTATGTGTCTCTTTCTAGCGTTGAATGTAAACCACGTGCACACTATGATTCTGGTGTGGCTTCGGTGTTGGGTACAATCGTGGTCAGAGAATCATGATTGTTTTCATACTTTGCGTTGAGTTGAAAAAGAGGATATTGTTTCTAGAAACACGGAGGAGCCATCTCGACACCCATGCGCTACTCTGCATTTACTGCAGCGGCAAACAAGCATCCCGCTCTGGTTTCGACAGACCCATATGGACCTTGTTCGAAGGCTAAACACAGGAAATTGTAATCTTGTATGGAGTACTTTTTTACCGTTTTATCGCTAGTACAAAGGACATAGACAAGTTCAAAGTTTCCTTCTCTCCGAAAACAATCATTTGCAAGTTCTATAGACATAAACCTGTCATAGAACTTATTTCCGGTATTATTACATCTAAATAGCCTTTGCATAACGAAAGAAAAAACCCAATCAATGCACAAAATGACACATTAGCTTGATATCCAAAGAAGGAAGCAAGGATGACGCTGCATAAAAGCCATTGAAAGGTTGAATGTGAAAGTTGCGAGTCTACGTACAACTGAGACAAGAAAAGAGGAAGTGCTACTGTAAACAGAAAACAGCGCCAAACATGTGTTGCATCTTGGTAAAGAACTTGATTGGATGGTGGTGATGCCCTGAGAAGTGCGCACTAGGTGGCAACTCCGCCCTCTGCTTCTTCTTCCTCTCAGCTGGAAGAAGTGTTGCATTATCTCCAAGCACTCCGTGTAGAGGACACTGCGACCTACGATTATCTTCCTATGGAAAGGGTGGACAAGGCCGACAGTTTGCTTCTGATTCGATGGCTCCCATGTGCTTGTTTGCACATCTTCAGGGAAAAGACTATAAAACAAGTGCAGCAGTCTCTTAAGTTTTCATGTCTGTGATGAATCAAATGTATAGAATTGACAGTACATATATGAGGATGAAAGCCATTTCCCATTGTTCAAGGCAGTCCACTTGTAGAAGACCTGAGAACTACTTGTAGGTGATTTAATCTTATGTGCCAACTGGAATGTCTAACTAAAGTCCACATCTAAATTTTCAGATGTATATCAATCTTATTTGTGTCTGAGACAAATACTAGAATGAAATGCAAAGTTGAATCATTTTTAGCGAACGAAAAGCAACACATCTAACAGGTTCTTTACTTGCTTGGACAAGTGGTGAATAATTGATTTTACTTCCATCTTTAATATAAAATTAATCTATTTAGGTGTGAGTTTACCGAGGGATTAGACTCGTGCCGGGTGATATAAGGAGTCGCCAGGACCATGTTCCAGCTGAGTCTTGCATTAGTTAATTGGTAGTACAATCATTTGGAACTATACATAAAACTGCGAGAAGAGAAGCTAGCCTCTGATCCAAGACTGTTGTTGTTCTAGGTGAATATCAATAATGATGTCAAGTCATACTGTCTAGCGGATTCATAGGTTTGAGAGGCATCGGGATAATGTACTCTCCCAGACATCACTTTGTGCCTCATCATTAGTGTCTGTCTCTTTCTAGCGAGGAATGGAAACCATGTGCCCACCAAGGCGTTGGTGCGGCCTCAATGCTGGATGTACCCAAGGCCTGAGAATTATGCTTGCAGTCATACTTCTCGTTGAATTCTGAACATGACTGGTGTTTCTAGGAACACGTAGAAGCCATGTCCACACTGGTGCACAGCACTAGATTCGTCTCCACAACGGTGCATCTACAAAAGTGGCTGAATAATCAGGACATGTTTGGTTGTCATCCATACTTTGTCACACTTTTGTGCCACAAGTGTGGCAAATGTTTGGTTGCAGCCACACTTGTGCCATGCCACACCTTTTCAGTCACATACCCCACTTATCATAGACTCGGTTGCTAACCAACTTTTGCCACAAGTGTGACGACCAATTTGACCACCACAAAAACTGTGACATGCCACACTTGTGGCTCAAAAGTGTGGCAAAGTGTGAATGACAACCAAGCATGCTCTGTTATTTAGACATCCATATCGAACTGTCTCAATGATAACCGTGTACTCTGTTTTTATTTTTTACCCTTTTGCTGCTAGTACAAAATGAAATAGACCATTTCTAAGTTCCCTTCTCTCCGAAAGCAAACATTTGCAGGTTCTGTAGACAGAAACCTGCCAGAGAACTTTCAGTGTTACATCTAAATAGCCCTTACATAAAAAATAAAAAATAAACTATCAATGCACAAAAAACTTGACATCCAAAGAAGGAAACAAGGATGACGTTGCATAGAGGCCCTGAAAGGTTGAATGCGAAAGCTGCTGAGTCTACAACTACATACAATTGGGACAAGAAAAGAGTATGCTACTATAAACAGAAAACGGTGCCGAACATGTGTTGCATCTTGGTGAAAAACTTGATCGGATGGTGCCGATGCCCCGAGTAGTGCGCGCGAGGTGGCGACTCTGCCCTCTTCTTCTTCCTCCTTAGCTGGAAAAACTGCTGCATTATCTCTGAGCACTCTGTGGAGAGGACACCACGCCTTACAATTATCTTTGGATGGAACGGGTGCACAGGCCCGGCAACTTGCTTCTGGTTTGCTGGATCCAATGTGCTCGTTTGCCCATCTCCAGGGAAAAGCCTATGAAACAAGTGCAGCAGCTCTTGAGTTTTCATGTCTCTGATGAATGACATGTATAGAATTGACAGTACATATATGACAATGAAAGCCATTGCCCATTATTCAAAGCAGTCCACTTGTACATGACTTGACCCTGAGAACTATTTGTAGGTGATTCAATCTTGTGTATCAACTGGAATGTCTAACTAAAGCCCCAATCTAAAATTTTCAGATGTATATCAATCTGATTTGTGTCTGAGACAGATACTAGAATGAAATGCAAAGTCGAATCTTTGTTAGCTAACGAAAAACAATGCATCTAATAGGTTCTTTACTTACTTGGACAAATGGGGAATAATTTTTTTTACTTCCAGTTTTTATACAAAATTAAGCTATTTAGCATTACAAAGTATATGGGTACAAACAGCATCATGGCAACAAGCTTCACCTTTTTCTCCAACACGTTCCACATGCGACCTAATAACCATTTGAACCAGCACTAGTGAGTAAACGCTAACTTATGGTGCTGGCATATGGTATTTATCTGATAGAAAGGAAAAGGCCATATTATCCCCTTCCACATGCAGAAAAGGCTAACAAGATACACCGTGCCATCGCACTCCAACTAACATGTATGTACAATCCCACCACCTGGAGTCAAGTTCTAATTGACTGGAACTTGGGTTTCTACTTATCGTATTGTCAGAGCCTCCCTTGTAGTTTTTCTGTAAAAAAACTAGGGCATACCTTGAAGATGGTGGTGTAATCATTAACCATAAAGTACATGGATAGTCCTTTTTGGCTGTGGAGAGAGTGGTGGTGGTGGTGGGGGGATTATGAATAGGATTTTCTCCTTAACTCACTAAGACCAGAAAACGAGTAACTACAGCCCAGCATCTGAACTATAACATCATCTTCAGAAGTTAAATTGCCAGATGAATCACAATAACAATATTTTAAAGGAAAAATATTGTGGTATAAAGAAATAACCAACTACTCCCTCTGTACCTAACCCAGCTACAAGAAATAACCAACTTCTCCCCAACTACAAGTATTTAGGTACAGAGGGAGTATGATATTGTGCTACATGGTAATATGGTATACTTCCCATACCTAACCCAGCTTCCATCGGCTCCAAGAAGCTTGTTCGGGGCTCCCCATACTACAGTGTCAACTCTTGCTTGAAGAATAGCACCAGCACACATTGCACAAGGTTCCAGGGTCACATAAAGTGTTGTATCCTGCATTAGTTTTAGTTAGCAAATTTGTGGAAAGGATGACATATATGTATAAGTTAGTCTAAGGATTCACAAAACTGAGGAATTTTGTATACCACAAATTTTCATTAAAAAAATACTTTACGAGAAATTTCAAAAAAGAAAGATGTGCATTGCTTGTGATAACTGAAAAGCAATAGTCTTGCTGAACTTCAAAAATAACAACGAACAAAATTACAGACAATACATCAAGCAAAGACCAAGGACATGGACCTGTCTGAAACTATGAGCCATACACATGTAATTATTGTGCATCATCAATTATCCATGTCCAATTCCAAAATGTCAAGTTTGAGATGATTGTGCACCAGATAAATATAAATAATGATCAATATAACAAAGGAAATGACTTAATAGGAGGGCAATGGATTCTCTTGCAATGCTTTGACAGGATTGAGTAAGAAAAAAAAGGTATTGGGTGTGAAATAGTACCGCCAGGCGCCACGTCTTAAGTTTGCTAGAAGCTTCTCTTATACAAACAATTTCAGCATGTGCAGTTGAATCCCTGAGATCTTCAACTCTGGACACAAAGTTAAAATTTCAGAATTTTTGCCAACAGTTGGCTACATCGTACTATAATATACGAGTATTATACTATACTATACTTACAGATTGCAACCACGAGCAATAATTTCACCATTATGTACTAGCACAGCTCCAACTGGCACTTCCCATATATCTGCAGCCCTCTGAGCTTCAAGTAAAGCCTCCTTCATGAATAGTTCATCAGTCTTTCTCTGTTTAGCATCATGCTGGTATGCTTCCTCCCATTCATCAAATGTTTCCTTCAATACCTGCTTATTTCTCTGAATCTTTCTCCTCTTCAGCTCAGCATCTTTCTCTTCTGTTCTTAAAACTTCAGGGGCCTCATGCCCAACAATCTTCTCTTTCATCCCAGTGGAACCAGCAGTAGGCAATTCTGTTGATTCTAAGAAAGCAGATGAGGTATTTTCATGTGGTACCATTGTCTGGGTCTGAGGAAACTGGTAAGGTGTTATAGCAACTGAAGGTCCATATCTCCAGCTACCTGCATCGTCACTGCGACCAGCTTCCTTAGCTTTGATGGTCGTAGAAGAGGTGCCGTCTGAGACTCCTTTTCCAGCATTAATTTCAGTGGAACCCTGAGTTGAGATTCCAGCTTCATGTTCAGGTGAATGTCCTACTGTGACATCTACCAAAGTTGATAGGCTATCCTCAGCTGAGCTTCCCATGGTATTTCCTTTGGGTGATGCACCCACTTCAGACTGTTTTGCTCTCTCCACCGAAATCTCCACATCATCCTTGGTTATTTTGGGTACGAAGTCTCCTTTGGATCTACCTACTTCAGGTACATTGCCAGCTCCTGATATTTGCAAACCTTGTGTATCTGTAGGCAAGCTTTCATCCTTTAGCGTTGATGCTACTATAGATTCTGATTCTCCACTGTGTGACTTCATCAATGAATGATCATTTTGTCTGCTACTCCAATTTCTCTTTTGAATGCCGTCATTATCATGCCCCTGACTTGACAGCCAACCCTCCGACCTCTGAGAATTACTGGATGAACTTTTCCTAAATGATTTGCTGGTAGAGTCATGAGATTCACCATGCTTAACCCAACCAAGACGGACTATGTCTGCAACATACGCCCAAAGTGACTTGTGAACTTTTTTAGCAATAGCAGTTTCACTTTTGGGTGTCTGAGAGGCTGAGTTGGTACCTCCATCAGCTGAGGACCCTTCCTCCTTATCGGCCGTCTTAAAGGTCTCTTGAGAAGCAGTACTTTGAACATCCCAAATCTCATCTGATGGTCCCTTCATTCTGGACCTGGATGAAGATCTCGTTGTACCTTCCATTATGGACTTCTCGGTTTTCTTTGTTGAAGTAGTATCTGCTTCTGAAACTCCTCTTTGGAGCTCACTAACGAATTGGCCTACATGAAATGTAGATGATTTCTCTAATCGAACAGCTGATTCTAACACGCTTTCGTTGACAGACTTTCTAACAGATGAACCACCTTGTATATTTTCTCTTGCGGTAGTTTCAGACCTTCCCAGTATTGTTCCTCTTTGCTCCATATCTACATTAATGATAGATGCCTCTTCGGTATTCCCGATCCCCAAACTAGTAATATCTTTATCATCAGAGATTCTGCTGGTGCCTGTATGCTGCGAGTTCAAAACTGTGTTATGCTGCACTAATCTCCCAGTTTCTTCTACTCTTGTCAGTCTTTCTCTAGAATCCTGAGAGGATTCAGAAAATGTGGTCCCAACTTGATTGCTTCTGTCTATACCAGAACCTTGTGTAATTTGCAGATCACTTCCGTCACGGCTATCCCTTGCCTCCACAATATTGAGGGCTGAAGTCCTACGAGCTTCATTGTTGCTTCGGTTATGCGAATTGCTAACAACCGCAGTGTCACTAGCGTGGATCTTAGTAAGATCAATTTGTTCCTTCGCACTACTAACAGTGTTTACAGATGAGGATGGCTGAAATCGATCGTATATTCTTGTTTGGATATGGCTTTCTGAAGTACTTGTTGTAGCAGCATTGTTAGTACGGGCCTTGCTAAGTTCCACTTGTTCTTGCATCTCTTTTGTGCTGTAAATAACTGAAGCCGAGTGACCTTGACCATACACTCCAGTGTCATGATGACTCTGTGAACCCCTGACTATTGTATTATCACCAGCAATGACCTTGTTTTGATGGATTTGTTCTTGCTGGCCCCTTGCCCGGTCAATGAGACTTATGTTAGAGATAGAGTTTACATCTGATCTAGTTTCAGAATGATTTTGTGAGCTCCTAGAGGCAGAAATATCACTAGCATGAATTGTGGAAACATCAACATGTGTAACATTCTGCACATCTATGTCCGTTTCATGTATCACCTGCTGGTTTACATACCTCCTTTTGTCTCTTGTAATATGAGCTATATTTTCTATAGAGGTAGATCTATCATCGATATCCATCTGGTTAACTTCCTCATAATTTCTCTGTGAGTGAGAGGCCCTGCTAACATGTTGACTACTATCCATCTTTATATCTGTGAGCTTCTCTGTGTTTGTCCTTGAGTCAGTGAGTGCGACAACCTGCTGATCCACCACATCATGCTGATCAATTTGTCTTCTACTGTCACTAGCCATCTTTACGGAACTTTGAAGAGAAGATGACTTATTATCAATGTAGTTTCTTCTATCTTCCAGTTGATTACTCTGTGTTGTGGAATCCAGTTCACTGTTGTTACCTCTGCCTTCTGACGATGACTCCACTACCTTTAGTGAGCTTTTCTTTGTTTCATCTTTTCGTGCTGCTACCTGCCGATCTACATCGCTATGGTGCTTCAAAATGGAAGAGTTCTTTGAACTGGAAATCAATCTTGTATCATCCTCGGTTATAACCTTGACATCTTGTGTTCCTGTCCTAGAATCTCTTACCCGGACAATTCGTGCATCATCATAATTATACTCATCTTTCTCATCATTTGACAAACCAACTAAGGAAGAATAGTGTCCTTCTCTCTCTTCCAATGTCTGTGCAGCTCGTCGGTCTACATTATCATCCCACCGCACCCTTGAGGATGAATTCCCCCTTGCAACTCTTGTATCAACTGTGTTCCTTGAACTCGAAGCCCTCTGTGAATCATCCTCATGAAATGCAGATGCAGACCTCTCAGACCTACCACTTGAGTAGTGCTTACGCTCAGCCATATCTTGATCATCCTCCTCCATATACTCCTTTCTCCTTGTGTTCCGAATAACAAATCTTTCATCGTCATTTCTAAGGCGCCTCCCATCTCTTCCCACATCATCCTCACTGTCGATTTCAAAATCCATCCTCCCTGTTCTCCGATCAAATCTTCTGTCATCCTCATTGTACCTGCCAGCTCCCACTCTTCTAGCATCAAACACATCCTCATATTCAGAATCCCTTCTTTCCCTTCTCCGGTCATATTTCCTGTCATCCTCACTGTATCTTCTAGCACCAGCATTCCTTGCCTCATCAGACTCAAACTTCCTCCTGTCTCTCCCTTCCATCACATCGCTTCTTCGCCTCGTATCCTCGTCGTCGATGTAACCCCTCTGCTCCAACCTCCTCTGATGATACCGATGCCTGTCATGCATCCCATTCACCATCCGAATTTCCCTCCGCCGGCCACTGTACTCGCCTTCATCATAGTACTCATTTTCCACACCCTTCCTCCGACGGCAATCTCTACATCTATCGCCATCTTCTTCTTCTTTCCACTTCCTTCTAAAACTCGACTTACCTGGCAGCTCCCACTGAGCGTGACCACATTGATCCTCATCCTCTTCATCATCGCAATCACTATGGCATTCCATCGAACAACTCCTGTGCGGCCACTGGCCACCCTCGTACTCCCACACCTCCTGCCGCACCGCCCTCCCCAGCAACCTCGGCGTATCCCGATGTCCACAGCCAGTGCCGAGACCTAACCTGCCGCTGCCGTAGCTGCCGCAACCGCATCCCCGTGCCTTCAATCGCCCGCAACCCACTCCAAGATCCGACCGTCCAGCGCCCTGCCCGCAGCATCGATGCCCGCGCCCCTCCAATCCCCAAGTAACGTGCTGAACATACGACCTTCCGCCGCCGCTCCCACCGCTGCAGCAGCATCGGGCGGCCGCACGCCGGTGGCAGCAGCTGTGCGGCGGACGCGGCGGGGGCGGGGGCGGGGGCCGGAGCCGCGCCGAGAGGAGGAGGAGGTGAGCAGAGCGGCGGAGGAGGTACCCGTCGAGCAGGAAGCGGGGAGAAAGGTGAGGGTTGAGCGGGAGGAGCTCGCGGTGAGCACCGTCACCGTCGTAGTGCTGCTGGCTGCAGTGGTGCGACGGGGCGTAAGGGGAATGGGCGTTGTAGGCCGGCTTCGCGGCCCTAAGGGCGAAGGCGGCCGCGGAGTAGGAGCTGTACATGGCGGCGGGACGAGGGACGCGCGGCGGCAGCCGGCGGTCCGACCGCCGGAGAGTGGAGCTGTGGGCGTGGGGTTTGAGGTGGGAGTGTCGTCTCGGGCTGGAGACTGGATCGCCCGTGACCGGACGGACGTCAGGGGGCTGCCAAACCCACCTGACATGCCTCCCCTGCTGTCCGGTCGGAAATGGACGACTCGGATTTAGCGCCACTGGTTCCTGACACTGGTTCAGACGTTCAGTGAGCCAGCTGGGACGCATGCTGTGTGCCGGATCAGACAGCTTCGTTAAATTATTTTCCGTCACGCGACTGCTAGCGGTTTAGCAGCTTGAATTGCGTGTACGCGACTAGTTTCTGTTTGGAAAAGGTAGCTTGCCGCGGGTCGTGGGCGGCGCGACGACAAGATCCGAGATGTGGATGCAACGTGGGGTATCATGCCCACAACATGGCGTCCTCCTCGCACGGTTTAGTTGCAACAGTGGGTTTTATAAATGGAAAATGTCCAAAACAAACCTAAGTTGTAGACAAAAGCTAAATTAAACCCTAAACTTTAAATATCAGAAATTACACTCTGAACTTGTAATCCCGGTCTATTTTAGACCTTAGACCTGTTTGGTACACTGGGAATACTACAAACCTGCTATTCCCACGGATAAGAATTTGGGCCGGCCCATTATACCACAACAAGAATTCGTGAAGTTTAAAAAATGTTCGCGCATTTCTGAAATTGTTAAGAAGTTAGTTTTCTATTTTTGGCACAAATTCAATTTCCTTTTGTGTTTATAAAAAAAATTGGCATTTTGAAATTGTATTCACATTTTTTTCAAAATTGTCCGTGATTTCAAAAAAAATCACATTTATCAAAAACGTTCAGAATTCCGACAATTTTTCACATGCTATGAAAAATGATTCGGATTTTAAAAAATTGTGTCACATTTATTGCAATTTCGTAAATTATTTGTGTTTTGGAAAACACCGAAGCGTCGAACTTCGAAAACATTTTTTTCGAGGCAAATAAATATTGAAAACGTAAATAATTTAGAAATATCCGTGATACGTCTCCAACGTAT
>CBMN010758373.1:0-11048 GCA_000582825.1 Hordeum pubiflorum
CGCGCCCTCATGGAGCCGTGTAGGCTGATATGGACGTGCACGACCGGATTCTATCCGATCCAGATATCCTTGGGCAAGATCTCTGGCAGTAGTTCCGCAACACGTCGACGGGCAGATCTAGGAGGACCGATCATGCAGGTTGTTGCCGTGAATGCGACAGAGCACTAGGACTGCCACCACACCACTACCTCCATCACGTCGACGTCATCGCTGCCATGGCGGAGGACACCGGTCCACGCTGCCCACAGCCCACGCCGCCGGCTGAAGACGGACGCCAGATCGAGACGGATCCCGATCCGTTGCCATCCCCTTGCCTGCACGATTCACCACCTTGAAGCCTGCCGTGCGTCGTCGATCCCGAACGACTCCGTCGTGGGGATCCACCGCCGCACCACCGCATTTGGCATCATATGAACACATCAGCATACGCTGACTTACAAAGATTTGAAGCCAACCAATGCCAAGATCGCCTCTGGTATGCGTTACTCAACTCCATCGAAACACAACAAACGAGGAGTTGAAGCCAACCAATGGCACGATCTCCTCGGATACACGCTACCCAATTCGAGATGAACACATGTAAAACTATATATCGCACCACATGTTTCGTCCTCATCGCCAATGTCTGACATAATATGAAACCTCTCATCAACTGCAGTCGGCGGTTCGGCTCCATATACAACTCCTCATCTCCGGTGATTGCATGAGCAGTACCTCATTTGGTATTCTCAGCGAAGAACCACTCTCCTTCTCCAGCAATCTCTTACTACTACAATGCGCTGATGTGTTTCGTTTCTGTCACAAAAGTGGAACGACATGTGTCGGTTTCGTACCCAAGGCTCATGCTTGCGTTTGGATGATCGAAGGAATCGGAACCAACCTATTATAGGGAACAACATATTCCATGTTTATGTCGTTCCAAGCGGTATCTCCAAATCGAGCGGACCACACGGAACCGTGCCCAAGCGTGCAACCCTCTCTCTCTCGCACAAAGACTCTCACTTCTCCCTCTCTCGCACGAACCTCTACGCCACCGGCTCCCTCCCTGGATCCACGTCGCCGGCCACTCCTCTCCTTCATCCGCACCATCGGCTGCTCCTCTCCTCGTCTCTTGCTCAATAGGCTACGGGGCAATGGGTGCGGGACTCACGGCTGGGAAGACGGGTGGCAGCGGGGCAGCGTGTGCGAGGCTCACGACCGGGAAGACAAGCAGCGGTGTCCAGCTGCCAGAGAGGCGGGAAACGGTGGCCTACGCGGGCGGCATATGGCGGCAATGGTAAGCATGATGTCTATATCTGTCTTTGGATGTGATTCCGAGCATAGCAGTGTTGCCAAGCAACAGCGCCAATTTGCGATGACATGTCGGTACCGAGCAATTTGGAGGGGAGAAGAGGAATGGCGGACAGCTTTTCACTCTCCCAGTTTCTTGGGTGGCGGTGGCTTAAGCTTGGACGCGTCTTGCAGGTCGTGGTGGCGATTTGGCAAGCGGCAGGGATGGATTTGGCGGCCACACCTTCTTCGACGAGGGGCACAAACCTGACCAAATGAGAGTGCATGTAACACTATCATTCATTCTATACTTGGCTTATTTTTGTGATGTGGTCTACTTCGGATGAGATGCATGTAAGCGTTCGACATGTTATACACGCATTGTTCGTATACTGCTCGTGTGTATGACTTGAATATGATCAAGTGTTTAACACAAACGAAATATGGCTAAAAATTTGAATAAATTGCTCCTGAGAATGTTGACGAGTTAATGTGAAAATTTACACATACCATATTGGTAACCTCACAATTTATATACAAGAGCTGAGTTGAATCAAATTCATCCCATTCTATCTCCCCACCATATACCAAGATGGAACTAATGGTTCATGAACCAAACATACCCTATTAAAGAAGAAAGATGAGGGGGTTGTATGTTAGTGGAGATACGTCTCTTAGCTCGTTTCCCTATGCAGTGTTGTATCTCCCTATTTTTCACTCATTCCCTCCCTCCATAGCCAGGCCACAAAATTTGAGATGCAAACATGACCCCTAAACAAATCAAATGCAATATCATGTAGATACAACACTTAAAAGACAGTGCATTATGATCATTGTCTCTAGTTTTTTTTCACTACCAATGGTAACGTGTGAAGAGCCAATGCACTGTGACTGCCCTTAAGAGAAAGACTAATAAGAGAGACAGTTGCTAGCTCTGTCTCGGTACCATATCATTTATAACCAATCTAAAATCCCATCCATATAATAGTTGTTGGCTCTCTATACTATGTCATTAATGCATACCGCACATTCTTCGCTCGCAAAGTGTATTTGAGTCCTTGTTGCATCTGGCTAAAATTTTACAACCCACTACTCTTCTCTCCCTTCAAACTCATGAAAAATATGAGGTGGCAACTCTTATAGGCCGCTTATGTCACCGTATTACACTTGCTCTAATCTACAACCTGTTTATGTTCTCTCTCCTCCCCTCTCTCTTCCAACCGAACAAAAATATGATGTCACAACTACTATATCATGCTTACATGTATGTGCATAAATTCACGTGATAAACCAAGTAGTTTCCCCATTCTCCTCCCTTGTTTGGGTCCACGCTAGCCACTCATGTGTGCTCGATAGCTGATTTCACGGGGCATTAATCATCGAAATAGACTTTCACCCCCGCTTTATTGATAAAGCAACCACCCAATCCATACAACGAGTAGCAAGTTGTGGAATAGTCAAAGTTTGCTCGGGCAACAACACAAGCACGTCCAAAGAAAATAAAAAAGAAAGGCGAAAAAAGACCACCAAGTGACCACGGGGCATTAATAAAAAATTAGTTAGTTTTGGCAAGGAGGGAGAGTGCCACACAAATTTAACGGTGTATTAATCATGCGAATTAATAACTAGTAACACCACGGGGCGTTAGATTCCGTTTCAGTCCCAATGCTAATGCCCTCTCATCTTACATGGGAGTATTCAACATTCATTCTACTCCGTCCATTTGGGTTGTAGGTCGTGGGCATCGATTTTTAGGTCTTCAATTTGACTAACAAATCATGCGTCATATGTGATAAAAATATAAGTTTAGAAACTTTATTCGACGATCAATTTAAAACTTTTATGGAACATAACACATGTTTCACTAGTCAAACTAAAGAACTAAAAATCGGCACGAGACTTATAAATCTGGATAGAGTTAAATATTTTTAGGAACATTCCTTATATTTTAATTATATAAATTGCATTATTAATGCATATGATCACATTAAATACTCTATTATTCTGCCCACCATTTACAGTGGAGCTGAATGTTTATACACGTATTTATTATGCAAATTGAAATACATTTGCAACAATTGAGATAATGTATCTGTATTGTATGTTTGAACACAAAAATGTCTTTGTTCTTTCGTGAAATAATACTGTATTATTCCAACACAAAGTAGAGAAGAAGATAATAATTTGTGTTTATTACCCTTTTTTATGGAGAACAAGTACTACTTGAGTGCAGCCTTATCTTACCTCGATTAATGGACTGGCAAAAGACCAATACAATTAATTTGTATTAATTGCCAAGTTTTACAAAGAAAAGAGGTGATGCAAACTCTGCACCTAAGAAATAATTTGGTGATATTTTGTCAATTCCTGTAATTTTTCCGTGTCACTATATTTTCCCCAAGGTAGTATATTTTAGTAGTTATGCTTATTTTGGTTATTCATAGAAATCAAAATCCGCTGGTCACATTACAAACACATATCACATCATTAACATGTATGCATTTAAAGATCAATGCACCTTCACTTCGATATGGTTTGAGCTTGATAACTGAATATGAGAAAAGATATATTTTTAATGTATCATTAAATTATTTACATATATTGTACAATAAAATATCTTGTATAGATATGGTATTCACAGAGGATAATTTTGTAACGTAGTATATCTATTTAAGGAGTATTTGGCTAAGAATAAGTTAAATGTCGTCATTTTGACATGTATGTAGAGCTCAACCTTGTGGTGCCAATTAGTTTATCAATAACTTAGTTTTGGTTCTTTAAAAGAAGATATCCAAAGCCACGCCATGTTGCCAACACATACCATCTCAGTAATTGCTAGCCGACGATGTACAATAGCATTTGGCATGATCTGAACACAACAAGATACACTGACTAGCCAACCAATAACATGATCGCATTCGGTGTTGTTACTCAATTCAATATGAACACTTGTCAAACTATGCATGTATACATTTCGCCCTCCTCTCAAACCTCGGAACCACATGCAACCTTTCATCACTGCAACTGACGACTCGGCTCCACATCCTACTCCTTCCCTTAAGTGTCACCAACTGAATGCGACGGAATGATGTCTTATTTAAATGTATTTTTAACTTATTTCAAAATATTGCATGATAAAATAGTCATTATATGATGACACTTGTAGCGTAGAATATCCTTGTAATAAATATTAGATGGATATAATTCAACTATTGTCATTTCGGCATGCCCACGGAACTCAACTTTTCAGCGTCGATTAATATGTCCATAATTTAGTATGGTTCTTTAAAGAAGATATCGAAAGCCTACCATCACATATCATCTTCGTAACGACTAGCCACTGGTGTGCGCATTTGATGCCACCTGAACACAACAAAACACGATGACTTTCGAAGAATTGAAGCCGACCAATGGCAAGATCGCCTCCGATACGCGTTACTCAATTCCATCTGAGCACAACAAAATACATTGAGTTACGAGGAGTTGAAGCCAACCAATGGCATGATCGCCTTCGTGTTACTCAATTCGAAATGAGCGCCTGTCAAACTATGTATGGCACCACATGCTTCGCCCGCCTCGTCAACGTCCGACACAACCAGCAACCTCTCGTCAACCGCAGTCGGCGGCTCGGCTCCATATCCAATCTTCTCCCCCGGCAATGGTATGCGGGGTAGCTCATTTGGTACCCTTAGCCAAAATCCACTGTCTTTCTGCAGTGATCTCAGTACTACAATGCCCTGCTCAGAGACAAAACCAGGGAGGCTTCCAAATTTCCAATCCGGCCACAACGAGGCAACTCCCTCCTTAAAACCCCTTTGCCCACACCCCACACTCCCCACTCTCTCCACCCACCACCAAGCCCACGACCATGGCCGCGCTCCACCACCTCCTTCTCCTCCTCCTTCCCCTCGTGGGTCTCCTAGTTCTACCCCCACTCCCGATTGTCGCCTCCGACGACGCCAGCTACCTCCTCGCCGCCAAGGCTGAGCTCTCTGACCCCGCCGGCGCCCTCTCCGGCTGGGAGGCCGAGTCCAGCCATTCCCTCTGCGCGTGGCCGCACGTGCTGTGCGCCGGGAAATCCACCACCGTCGCCGGGCTCTACCTCGGCAAACTCTCCCTCGCCGGCGGCTTCCCGGCCTCGCTTTGCTCGTTGAGGTCCCTGCAGCACCTCGACCTCTCCCAGAACGACCTCGTGGGCCCTCTGCCCGCCTGCCTCGCCGCCCTCCCGGCACTCTTGAACCTCACCCTCGCCGGGAACAGCTTCTCCGGCGAGGTCCCGCCGGCTTACGGCGCCGGCTTCCGGTCGCTCGTCGTGCTCAACCTGGTCCAGAACTCCATCTCCGGCGAGTTCCCGTGGTTCTTGGCCAACATCAGCACCCTCCAGGAGCTCCTGCTCGCCTACAACGCCTTCACGCCGTCGCCGCTGCCGGAGAAGCTCGGCGACCTCGCCGACCTCCGCGAGCTGTTTCTCGCCAACTGCTCCCTGAGCGGTAAAATCCCTTCTTCCATCGGAAACCTCGGGAATCTCGTCAATCTGGACCTCTCGATGAACGGCCTCTCCGGCGAGATACCCAGAAGCATTGGGAATTTGAGTTATCTGGTCCAGATGGAGCTCTACAAGAACCAGCTCTCCGGGAGGATACCGGAGGGGTTGGGGGGTCTCAAGAAGCTCCAGTTCCTGGACCTCTCCATGAACCGGCTAACCGGCGAGATGCCGGAGGATATTTTCGCCGCGCCAAGCCTGGAGAGCGTGCACATTTACCAGAACAACCTGACCGGGCGCTTGCCGGCGTCGCTGGGGGCGGCGCCGCGTCTTGCCGATCTAAGGCTGTTCGGCAACCAGATCGAGGGGCCGTTCCCGCCGGAGTTCGGGAAGCATTGCCCTCTCGGGTTCCTGGACATGTCGGACAACCGTATGGCGGGACCAATCCCGGCGACGCTGTGCGCTTCAGGGAAGCTGACGCAGCTCATGCTGCTGGACAACCAGTTCGAGGGCGCCATTCCGGCGGAATTGGGGCAATGCCAGACGCTGACGAGGGTCCGGCTGCAGAACAACCGCCTCTCCGGATCCGTGCCGCCGGAATTCTGGGCACTGCCCCTTGTCCAGATGCTCGAGCTTCGTTCCAACGCTCTGTCCGGCACGGTCGATCCTGCCATTGGTGGTGCCAAGAACCTGTTCGACCTGCTCATACAGGACAACCGGTTCACCGGCGTTCTGCCAGCCGAGCTGGGGAATTTGTCCTTGCTGCGAAGGCTTCTTGCATCAGACAACAACTTCTCCGGTCCGGTGCCGCCGTCGCTCGTCGAGCTTTCCGAGCTTTCCCAGCTCGACCTGAGCAACAATTCCCTCTCCGGGGAGATGCCACGGGAGATTGGACAGCTGAAACAGCTGACAGTGCTGAACCTTTCGCACAACCACCTCGCAGGGACGATCCCTCCAGAGCTCGGGGAAATCTACGGGATGAACTCTCTGGATCTGTCGGAGAACGAGCTCTCCGGCGAGGTGCCCGTGCAACTGCAGAACCTCGTGCTCTCTGCTTTCAACCTGTCGTATAACAAGCTCAGTGGACCTCTGCCTCTCTTCTTCAGCGCCACGCACGGGCAGAGCTTCTTGGGCAACCCCGGCCTGTGCCATGGTGTATGCGCAAGCAACGCCGACCCCGGTGCCATCCCGGCCGCCCGAGTCCACCTGATCGTCTCCATCCTCGCCGCGTCCGCGATCGTCCTGCTCATGGGTTTAGCATGGTTCACCTACAAGTACAGAAGCTACAAGAAGCGTGCCGCCGAAATCAGTGCTGACAAGTCAAGTTGGGACCTCACGTCCTTCCACAAGGTGGAGTTCAGTGAGATGGACATAGTGAACAGCCTCGACGAGAACAATGTGATCGGCAAGGGTGCGGCAGGGAAGGTGTACAAGCTGGTTGTTGGGCCTGGCAGTGAGGCCATTGCTGTCAAGAAGCTCTGGGCCAGCGACGTCGAAAGCAAGAAGAAGAGGAACCATACTTTTGAGGCTGAGGTGGCCACACTGAGCAATGTCAGGCACAAGAACATCGTCAAGCTCTTCTGCTGCGTGACCAACAGCGCCTGCCGGCTGCTCGTCTACGAGTACATGCCGAACGGCAGCCTGGGGGACCTGCTCCACAGCGCCAAAGCCGGCATCTTGGATTGGCCAACGAGGTATAAGATCGCAGTCCATGCCGCCGAGGGCCTCTCCTACTTGCACCATGACTGCGTGCCCTCGATCGTCCATCGGGACATCAAATCGAACAACATTTTGCTCGATGCGGAGTTCGGCGCAAAGGTTGCGGATTTTGGTGTTGCAAAGACTATTGAGAATGGTCCGGCCACCATGTCCGTCATCGCTGGCTCCTGTGGTTACATTGCTCCCGGTGAGTCCTTAGATGCCCGATTTGCTTCTAGCATGTTTAAAGCGTCATAAGAATGTTGCATGCTTTATACTGCTATGGTTCGTAGAAGGTTACTGTTTCCTAACTTCAGTTTTTCCCTTGTTGAAAGATACATTTACATGACATGTTCTGCATAATAGTGATGTATCTTTGCTCTTGTGCACTGGTGCCACTGCTAAAAGCTTGAAATTAGAAGGGATCGTGTGTGTGATTGTTCATTTTTGCATTGCAGAGTATGCCTACACCCTCCATGTAACCGAGAAGAGCGACGTGTACAGCTTCGGTGTGGTCATTCTGGAGCTCGTCACCGGCAAGAGGCCCATGGCGCCAGAGATCGGCGAGAAGCACCTGGTGGTGTGGGTGTGCGACAATGTCGATCAACATGGCGCGGAATCTGTTCTTGATCACAGGATCGTTGGGCAGTTCCATGATGAGATGTGCAAGGTTCTGAACATCGGCCTGCTGTGCGTCAACACCGTCCCGAGCAAACGCCCACCAATGAGGGCTGTGGTGAAGATGCTGCAGGAGGTTGGGGGCGAGAACAAGCCGAAGGCGAAGAAGGAGGCTGACCCTGCTCTCTGAAGAACCATGGATAGGAATAATGCTAATTGTGTGCACTTCTTGGATCATGTACTTATTACCATTAACTGGGAGTCATACCAGACCTTAAGAAGCGCACTCCTGATGGCAGCTAGTAGTAGTTTGCTCTGAACATTTAGTAGCGGTTTGGTGAACTCAAAAGCCTGGAAGCTAACCTTTTGCTCTGGATGAATGAATGAATGAAATGTGCAGTTGCTGTCAACCAATCTGTGACAGAGATATGATCTGATGTTGTTGAATGTTTGATGCTTTTGTGGTGACTAGCTGTAACCTTTGTTGCCTCCATTTCCAACACTGAGAAATGCACTTTGCTTCTTTTTTCACACAGCCTTTTCGACGTGAAGATGCTTTGGAACAACTTATGGAGATGCTACCATGCTTAGTGGGCTGAATGAAGCACTCATGAATCTGATTAGGAATAGAAGTTTAGTTGAAGTATCAAAAGGGAACCGATCTAAAGTATGCCTTGATAGCTCAGTTGCCAATAACTATCGAGTTCTCATCAGCATTAGTGCTTGGTACTTTAGTGGCAGTGATTGCATTTCGGTGTCCCTGTTGACCGTTGTTCTCATTTCTTCTTTTGGTCGGTTCCCTTTTGATTGTGCTTTGTTAAGCAAACTCTGATCGGTCTCCAGTACCCATGGCTGCTGTAGTAACAACATACCATAAGCTGCAGAAAGCATAACTTTTGTGTACTCTTTGGCCTCCCCTTGATTATGGATCAGAAATTTCAGTTTCACTGCCTTTGCAGCTCATAAATCATTGGTCGCCTGGACAAGTAAACTGTACACAAACTTATAGGGACAAAGAACTTTATTGGGATGCAGTTCTGAAACCTATGTTCAAGTACTAGAACATAGAACCGTCTGAGCTTCCCAGTGGTACATAGTATGTCCTTGGTGGTGGCACCAGTGTGCCTAGATCTAATTTTGCAACTTGTCATTGGATGAGTTGACATGGTGCCATGGCGTGTGTTTGATCAGTGTTTAGCCCTTTCTGTTTTGCTTTCTCTGGTTTTTGCACCGCTCAGGCTTTCCTGCATCATGGATGTGCCTTTTGCCCTTTCTGATCCAGAGCTGCCTTGCGAGAGTGTACAACCAAAGGAGGAAAATAACAGCATGCAGATGTTAATACTTCCAGATCTCACACACAATATCCAGTTACAATCGAAGTAAACTTTAGGAGGGAGAAACATGTACCCTGAATATTGTTAGGAATCTTAATGCATGGACCCATCGAGATGACTGACACCATGATGAATCTTTAGAACTTCATGCCCCTGGGCTCCACGAATCTCCTCTCAGAAAGGGGCGCATCCACCAGTAGAAGACTACACCACTGGAGAGGGTTCGTGGAGCTTCTGCTGCTGCACGTTTTGGTCTCCTCGGCGGCCAATGAGATGTGAGTGCCGGCGCAGCCATCGCCGAACCATCGTGGTGAAAAGCAACACAGCACAAAATGGAAAAAAAACAAATAATATGAGCATATGATCGGAGATGGCATTGCCTTTCCCGCCTTTGTGCATGTTTTCACACGCATGGACCGACCTACACTCAGGCCAAATGGTGCGTCTCTGCTTTGTGGACAGGACTACAAACAGCGGAACTCGGAAAGATTCGTAGACAAGTTGCATTTTTATAAAAATAACGAGCCTCGTCGTCGATTTTCATTACAGAAACCGCCACAAAGTTATTACATGAACTAACAACAGAAGGAACGGTAAAGATAAAGCAAAGCTAAAACACATCAGGCAAAACATCAACTGCACGCCGGCAGCAAGACCACAGCCAGATCGGGCCAAAGAGCAAACAGACTATTTTTGAGCTCACAAACGCACAGGCAAAACACACATAGCATAGTGAACCAAAAGCACCACAGACAACCATCTAAACCTGCCTCGACAAGCAAGCCTGAGAAGCTCATCCCAGAGCCCACAGTAGAACAGAGATCAAGCATTAACAGCAGATCCTCTTAGCCATAGGATTCCAGCCATGCCCCCTATCATGCGCCTCTCCCAGCACCATATTGATCTTCAGAGCTCCCTCTTCAGTTTTTTCTCCACCTTATTTTTACTGCAAGATTCTCCAAGTTTTAAGATAATAACATAGGCTAAAAATAACAGCCGCAGGATCATCAGGATTATTTTTTACCAAAACATGAACTGTTTCTTGTCTTCTCCAGCAAATTGTCACACCTCCCCTAAGAACCAGATGCCTTTGGCCTAGCAAAAGAATGGAGCCAAGCTCCCAGCATATCAAAAAGGGATAATTGGTTTTATGCTCCTAGTTGGGTCACGCTCGGTTGGTTTACCCCTAGTTTCCGAAAACACGTGTTCCTGCCCATATCACTTTGCTCGTCTTATGCTTCTGCGCTTTGACCATTTTACCGTCATTTTGAAAACTTCATAACAAATTCATACTAACTCAGAAAAAAGCAAATAAGATATCAAAATGTTCANAAAAACATCACCTATATGTGCATGACATTTGCATTCATGACAAAAGTGTTGAAAGGTCCCCATCTTAGTTTTAGCTCATATAGGTGATGGGGACTTTTCAACACTGTTATCATGAATGGAAATGGCATGCACATATAGGTGATGTTTGTTTGAACGTTTTGACATCTCATTTGCATTTTTCTGAGTTAGTATGAATTTGTTATGAATTTTTCAAAATGATGGTCAAATGGTCAAAGGGCAAAAGCATAAGACGAGCAAAGTGGTTTGGGCAGATGTCGTGGGAACGAGACTGATAGTAGAAGGTAGGGGTACGA
>CBMN010758379.1:0-12865 GCA_000582825.1 Hordeum pubiflorum
TACAATCTCCGAAAAGAACTCGACGACAGATTCCGGGAGAAGCAGATTTTGGGAGAATTTTTCAGAATCTGGATTCTGTAGAATCCTAGGTGAAAAGAACTGGCCCCTATACTCACAGCATATGAACCAAGCATTAGTTTCATCTAGAACAAACACAAGCACGCATACTGGCTACTACTTTTGAGACACGGTATATATGCATAAAACCTTCAGGGCATTGATCTCCTTTTCAGCCATAATATCTATATTGAAGTCCTTCGGGGCATTGATACGGTCTCCCTACCTGACACTTGGATCGTCGGTATTTTTGAAAAATATATTGCTTCACATAAAATAATTCATTGTAAAAGTGAATTGGGTTCAGAGTATTTAAGATATATTGCTGTTTGATGGTAATTTTATTCACTATACTTGCATAAAACAAGTGTTCTTGAACACATTTTCATTTGATTCAGTTATACTATAATTCATTTGTGCATGAGCCTAAAGTATAATCTGAAGAGATTATTTCACAATTTCTAAAACATTGTACATTTATAAAGAGAAGGGTCATAAATTTTTGGCACATATGTATGTGCGACAATCATATGAGAAGAATGGAATCAATCATGCAGGACTTAGTTAATTTGGTTAGAACTTTATGTGGCCCTGCTAACAGTGAGATTCCACCACATAACAGAGTTGAGAGCTTGTGGTTGTAAACGAATGGCATCTGCATATGTTAAGCCAATGGTCCCCGTGGATGAATTAGTGCTAAGTTCCTCTTCTATATATGGTGAAGACAGTACATCGTATCACTCTTTTCTCAGCCTATTTAGAGTTCCAGATTGGGTGCACACATATTATCGAGAGCAAACCAATTAAGATTATATTAAACCCAACCGACTATTATTCTGGATTTGATGAGCTTCCATGATCACTATTTTCACAATATTGCATATAGATCTTTAGTTTCTCTTTTGTAGTTATTTCGATGACTGCCAAGACATCCAGACTGAATCTACATGATAACCAGTTCACCGCCATTTGGCAAAAAACAGTTAAACCATCCGACTACCCATGCTGATATTGTTGGTAATACTTTCTTTGACATAGACCTAGTTACGCGTGTCATCCGAATTAATCTGATGTGAATTTCATGACTGAACCTCAATCATCCCAGGTATATGTAAAATATTGGTAACTAAGAATTTCCTTTGCACCTTTTGCCCTGGTTTCCAAAAAGAAATTCTGCTGCAACTTGAAGGCATCTTCTAGTACCTATAGAATTATATTCTGGTAACTAATTAAGACGCCCCTTCGATCCTACAATCGAGGGCTCATTTGATTCATTATTAGGTGGAAAGGTTTTTTTGGTGACGTGCACGCATCCTATTGATTCAAAGGGGAGTAAGGAGAAAAATACTAGAACACTATCCTTTGATCTCAGTTTTAGATATTTTTCGTCTTTGTCGGCAGCACTATATAATCAATTTGGCAAGTAAGAAAGAGTACCATTTTCGACAAAGGCCTCGAGTCTTACCGCTTGGTCGAGTAGTAGAGGTTGGTTTGTTAGCCGGGCCAGGCTGGAGCCTCTCATCTGCCTATTAATTTTGAGGATAGTTCGTCCTATTTTATTTGTATTTGCCCTTTAGTTAATAATTTCAATTTCATTAAGAAAAAATAACTAAACAAATGGAAAAATGAAATAGGATTCTTTTTTTTCTTCAAATCCATTTTTACCCTTCTATACATAGCTATGCCATGTCAATTCATTTTATTATCCAGTTTCAAAGAAAAAAACACAAAAAGTCTATAGTCTACACAGACCTTTTAGTAGAATTTCAATGCGCATGAAAAACTCGATAAGAGCCTGCAACAACATGTTTATTTCACTCATGTCTTTGATTTGATTTCGATTTGGCTGTTCCCATTATGACTCTTATGTCCGTCCGATTTATGCTAATCAAACGCCTATGTTTTTTACATACATAAACTTATTTATATCATAGCTTCTTCTTTTAAATATTTATACGGTTATTTAAGTCTACGGATCTACTCCCTCCGTTCATAATATAAGTCTTTTAAGAGATTTCATTACGAACTACATACAAATGTATATAGACTTATTTTAAAGTATAGATTTATTCATTTTGCTCCGTATGTAGCCCGTAGTGAAATCTATAAAAAGACCTATATTTAGGAACGAACGGAGAGACTCTCAAGATGGGAGGGAATTGGATACAAGTTAATCAACTAGAGCACGCGCTCTCTCCATCTAATAAGCATATATAAAAGCTAGCTAATTCCCATATTTTGACGCCACAGTATAATCCATGCATGTGTGATGTGTCTTTGTATACGCAGCATGCATGTCACATCCATGGGTGACGTCTATACGTACTAAAGAGCAAGCAGTGGAGCAGCCAGAATGGCCACTAGCACCAAGCGCCTACTTTGCAGCCCAGGCAGTATACAATGACGACCTCATGCGGTAGCTATAGCTATATAAGCACAAGAACACATGTGCTACCCACCAAGCTCTCCATCTGTCGTCTTCTCACGTCGCATGCACTGTGCGCGGGTGATCGAGCCGAGCATGGGCATGGCCGCAACCAACCGCAACAACAACAACGTGAGCGCGGTGGCACCGCCGTCGTCCATGTGGACCAGCACGAGCCGGCGCTGGCGCCCGTCCCTGGTGTCGGGCCTCCGCGCCGCCCTGGCCTGCACCATCGTGGGCGTCGTGTCCGTCTACGCGCCGCCGCCTCTCCAGCGCCACCTCACCTTCCCCGCCTTCTCCTACGTCGTGACCGTCATCATCGTCACGGACGCCACCGTGGGCACCGCCCTGCGCGCCGCGGCCAGCGCGCTCCACGCCACCGTCATGGGCGCCGTGCCCTCCGTCCTGGCGCTGTGGCTGGCGCACCGCACGGGCGCCGCCGAGTCGGTGCTGGCCACGTCGGCCGTGGTGGCGCTGAGCACGTTCGCTGTGGCGCTGCCGGAGTCGCCGGGGCCCGTGGCGAAGCGGATCGCGCTGGGGCAGATCATCATCATCTACGTGGCCAAGTTCAGGCGAGGGAACCGCACGAGCCACGAGCTGGTGCTGGAGCACCCCGCGAACGTGGTGCTGTGCACGGCGCTGGGGGTGGCGGCCGCCTTGCTGGCGGTGCTGCTGCCTTGCCCGCGGCTGGCCACCCGGGAGGTGGAGGACAAGAGCAGGGCGTACATGGAGACGGCGGCGGAAAGGGTGAGGGTGCTCGTCGACGCCTTCCTCCTCACCGCCACCACCAACGACGACGGCACCGCCTGCGCTGATGATGGTCAGGAAACAGCCGCTGCCTGCGGTAGACGGCGGCGATGGTGCATGGCAGCGTGCATGTCACAGGCCAACCGCCTCGCCTCAGCAAGCGCCGCCCTCCTCCGCCGCATGGCCGCCGTCAAGGTAATTTAATTTAGTGATCGTGCATGAGAATAAGTACAAATCTTTCTTTTAAGAAAGCCATCATGCATGTCATGCGTATCATAGATTCATTCATATCTAATGTTAAATTCCTGCTTGCGTCAGTTTGGTGCATGCTTAGCTACCGAAAGAGCTTGCTAGACGCCAAAAGTAGACCAGCACTAGAATGAGAATGCAGCGCTAGTGCTACCTCTACTTACCTTCAGAAAACGAGTACGACTTTGGTCTCCGCATGCATGCGAGTTACTTTTATAATATGATCATAATCAGTAGAAGCATGCATGTGATCATCTTAATTTGCACGGGATCTAGGACGTATAGTACTCCCTTCGTTCCAAAATAAATGTGGCTGATTTAGTACAAAATTATAGGGAGTATATATGTTTGAACTAAACTTGGATCACTACATGCACGCGTGCAGGGAGATTTGCAGTGGGAGCGAGTGCCGGCGGTCCTGAGGCGGTGGATGCCGCAGCAGCCGGTGGTAGACCACGGCCGCATCGAGATGCCCATCAAGGGAATGGAGATTGCACTCACGAGCACCGCCATCGCCGGCACCAGCCCTATGATATGCAGCAGCTGGTTGGAGCATATGAGAGACCAGATACGCCTCTCCATGCTCACTACGCATCGCCACCACCACTGCAGCACCACCACCACCAACGTCGCCATGACCAAGACGACCATCAACAAGCAATCGCCATTGATGCTGGCTACCGAGAGGACGACGACGTTGTTGCCGGAGAGGCACGAGGAGCTGTCTCCTTTCCTCTTCCTCTTCTCCATGCATCTCCTCCGTCGTGGCACCCTGCAGCAGTTGGCCTCCTCCCATCCGGATCAGACCTGCAGCAAGGTAACCCCGGCGGCGACAGCAGCCGACGAATCAACCGACGACGACGCCTTCTACCTGTCCGAACAAGAGGAGGACGAAGAAGTGCATGCCAGCAGCGGAGAAGAAGACGACCAGCTGCAAGAACACGAGGCGCCAAACAAGACTGGAGACATGGAGACGACGTCCAAGAACAAGCAGGAGAAGAAGAGCGTGTGGCTGAGGTGGGGGCTGGAATGGGAGAGGGTGATGACGGCGGCCAAGTGCGCCGTGTCGCTGGGCCTCGCCGTCCTTCTCGGCCTCCTCTTCAACAACGACCACGGCTTCTGGTCCGGCCTCATCGTCGCCACCACCATGACGGCCGGCCGCGACTCCACGTGGGCCGTGGCCATCGCACGTGCTCACGGAACCGCTATCGGCTCCGTCTACGGCGTGCTGGGCTGCCTCCTCTCGCAGCAGCCACACCTCATGGAGCTCCGCTTCCTGGCCCTCCTCCCCTGGATCGTCCTCGCCACCTTCCTCAAGCGCAGCCGCGCGTACGGCCCCGCGGGCGGCGTAGCAGCGGCGCTGTCAGGCATCATCATCGTGGGACGGAGGTATGACGAGGCGCCCATGGCCTTCACAGTCACCAGGCTCGTGGAGACCTTCATTGGCCTGTCCTGCACCGTCGCGACCGACCTCGTGTTCCAGCGCAAGGCTAGGCCGACCGCCAGGGCCAGGGCGCAGCTCCACCGCTGCCTCGCTGCTCTGCAGGAGTGCGTCGTTGGACTGGCACCCAAGTCGTCAGCGAAGCAGCAGCAGCAGCACAAGACGTTGCTGGAGCAGGTGGCGCTGCTGAAGAAGTACGCCGCGGAGGCGGGCAGCGAACCCAACTTTCTGTGGCTGGCGCCGTTCCCGACCAGCTGCTATGACAAGGTTCATGACATCTTGAGCAGGATCGGGCAGCTGATTGGGCTCTACCAGCACGCCCGAGCCATCCTCGTCGACACCGCCGGTGGCAGCCGGCAGCTAGGGGCCGACATGAAGCGCTTCCACAGCGCCCTCTCCACGTCCCTGGAGGCACTGCTGGAGGAAGAGGACATCGACCTTGAGGGCGGCAAAGGAACCTTCTGCGAGGACATGGCGGTGGTCAAGTCCTTCCTTGGCCATGCGAGGGAGGCACTGTCACAACAGCAGCAGGAGGAGGAAGAAGAGCAGTTGGCTGCTGTTTGCCTGGGCTCGATTGGGTTTTGCATGGGAGAGATGATGAAGGAGGCACAGCAGCTGGAGGCTCACATGCTGAACCTCAGCCTCCAACCTAGTCGCTGATGCTGCCTGCCTACCTTGTACTATGTCCATGTACATCTTACTATCAATGCACTGCATTGTTCAAAGAAAAAACAAACAATCATCTACTACTATCAACGGACAGCAAATGTAACACTTGTGATCACCCTTTATAAAAATCTCATCTTAGTCCAACCGTCTCAGAGGAAAGAAACTAGAGCTACAATGGAACGCACCACCTTGATCATCACACAACAAAGACAGACGCTTCATTTGTCTCACAAATTATACAATCTAAAATACATGGCCGCATCTATTCCTACACAAAGCTAATGGCTGTGTGGGAGGCAGGCGCGGCAGGGCCAAAGCCATTTAGCTGGTCTGCATCGCCTCTGAGTGGTACTTGTCCAAGTCTGCGTCTAGATCATTGGCAGAAACTGGCTGGCTGCCACGCCCTCCCCTACCTCGCCCACGCCCAACATCACCTCGTCCTCGACCACGCCCAACAGCACCACGCCCGCCGAATCCACCTCTGCCCCGAGGCCATCCTCGACCACTATCACCACCCCTTCCACGTCCACTGCAAATTTCCAGTACCACTAGATGGGTCACTTGCTCAAAATCTTCCAAAAGAATTAGCGCAACACGATTGAAAATGCATATATGCCAATTTGAACATGGTAATTAACAGAACTAACTTTGTTAATATAACTAACTTTGTTTTGACTCATACTTGTGAGAATCTCTAATAGCAAGTATAATCTTCGTGACAAACATGTTTGGTTCCTTTGCTAGCGCAAGAAATTGGCAAGGTTAGGAATTTAGGGGGAGCTAAAAAATCATTGCTGCCATGGGCAAGGCAAATATGCCTAATCGGCTCTCCCTATGGGCAAGGACTGCTTGCTCTCCCTTCAATCATGTTTTGGCCCTGGCCCTGGTCCTAGTCCTGGCCCACGTCCTGGTGCAAGCGCACACACACGCACACACTCATTTTAAGCTCGCAAGGCAACAAGGATCAACACATACCCTTGCTTCTCAAAGTTACTGCTCATGTTGGCTAGTTTCACTTGCTTCAGTCCTCAGATAGCAAGTTGGGCAAATAAACAAAACAATGCTGAACATCGAGACACGGTAATGCACTAGAAGTACTACAACATACAAGATTTCTCGAAATGAGGCAGGCAAAGGTAATTCATGCCTTGCTTGCACTTTGGCCGATGAAGATGGTCCAGTGCCACAAATTCTCCAACTAACGACACGCTAAGTTAGTCACTAACTACACAATACATGAATGCCAACCATGTTAATGAACCTTTAACAGCCAGTGGCAGCTGCTGCCTAATTGTGCAAACGCTTATCAACCCAGAGGTTAAGGAATTAAGGATTGTGCTTAGAAGAGAGTTTTAGCTTGACAGTAATTTTGAGAAAGACAGGTAACAATTTTAGCAGTAAGAAAATTCACTACTGACCTGTAGGAAGGAATATTGAAGTTTCCTATCGGCGGGGTATTCAAAGTAAAAATAGCAGGTGCTGGTGGCGCCTCAATATTTGTTCCAATGACCTCAATTTTCATAGGTTTGCCGTCAAGCTGCACATTGTTGTACCTCTTTAGAGCCGCTAGAGCATCCGTTTTCCTTGAAAATATAACCTCTGCAGTTCCCTGGCAAATGGAGTTACAGTAATGAGGCGATCTGTGAGCACTCGAACTAAGCGAAAGTCCCTGGCGAATGGAGTTACAGTAATGAGGCGATCTGTGAGCACTCGAACTAAGCGAAAGGTGGTCAAAAGGCAGATCCTGAAACAAAGTTGAGATGCGCAGGGGCTGAAAACCTTTGATCTTCCACTCTTGTCGTAGTTAATGGAGTACCGCTTGAGATCACCCACCTCAGCAAAGAGTTCCTGAGCAAATTAAGTAGCATGTTGTAGAATGACTTTAAGAGGATGAGACGATGAATAAAGAGAATTCACTGGTTGCTCTGAAGGCGTGGAGCTAAATAATTCGGAGCCTTGTCTACTCCTGATGCAGCGCGGTGGAATGGTCGGACAGTAAAAGAACAATATGATAAATGGACATTTGGACTATAGAAGGTATTCGAAAAAGACATTCTTGAGTTGATTAGGATGAAGGCATGAAGCTGTGGGTTACTATGTTATCCTATTGTGGAAACCAGGTTGAAGGTATGCTGAGATGGTAACACGCACAGGAGAACAGAGACTGCTATTCCTAGGGTTCTAGGAGTAGGATGGTCCAGTAGTTTTACCTTAATGTCCTCGTTGGAGACGTTGTAGTCGAGGTTGGAGATGTATAGCTTGCTGCCCGTTTCTACCCCGGACGGCGGCGCCACCATGGCCATCACCTGGGCATGGGCATGGGCATGGGCCTGCTGGGCAGCATATGCAAAAGCCTGCGGCGCCTGTGCTCCCCCACCCCCGGAAAACAAAAGGCAAGTTTAGATTTGAGTGAGCTCCAGATCTCTTAATTGGGAGGAGGGGGGGTTCACCATACCGGGTGCGGGAAGTTGAATTGGTGGTAGGGCGCCGCGGCAGCGCGGGTGGCGGCGCGAGCCTGGAAGCGGCGGCCGGCGGGTGCGGGTCCTCCCGACGCCGAGCCCGAGCCCGAGCCCGAGGCCGGGTTGCGGCGGCCGCGCCCGCTCTGGGAGGAGGATTTGTTCTTGGAGATGAGGTCGTCGAGGGACATGTCCAGGGCGTCCGCCATCTCCCCCACCCTCGAGATAGATTCGCACGGCGGCGGCGGCGGCGGCGGAGGAGGAGGAGGAGAGTGGAGTCGGGGGAGGAGACGGCAGCGATAATTGGCAAGAGAGGAGAAGAAGAAGAAGCCCGGTCTGCATTGGGCCGGGCCGATCTACTGCCGTCGGCTCGAGACGGGCCGGACTGGGCTTCTAGCAGCGTATGTACCGTGTCATCTTCTTCTTCCTCTTTACGAGGGGAAGGGAAGGGATAACTTCACCAGCTTCGCCATTGACAACCCAAGCAACAAGAACCGATCGATCCGCGATAAAATAGGGAACATCAGCAGCAGCAGCAGCAGCAGCAGCAATTGACTCCGCGAGAAGCAGCAAGGAGGAGGAGGATGAAGTCCTTCAAGAAGGAATTCACCCTGGGTAAGCATGCTACCTGATTCTTCCTGAATTATCAGCCCGGCCTCGTTTGGGCGCTGAATCTTCTAATGGATGGATGCAGAGGAGAGGGCGAATGAGTCGGCTGCCATGATCGCCAGCTACCCCGGCAGGATCCCCGTATGTATCTCTCTCTCTACTTCAGAGCCCCAAAACTTGATATACTACTGATTAGGAATAGGGTTCCCGAGGCCCGGGCATCCTAGATTCGCAACCGGCCTCTTTGATTGATTGAATTGAATTGAACTGTACTTTGTTGCCTCCTGTGCATATTGTGGTCTGGCTCAAGATAAGCTTGACAGGTGGGGGAAATGGAAATAATTCTAGTACCAAACCAGATTTTACTTGTCAAGTTTTTCAGCTGTGCTCAGTTTCAGTGGGGGGTCAGGAAGTTTGTTTCAGCCTGTCTAAACCGCAAGCTTAAGTGTTTAACTTGAAATCTAGAACCAGGGTGTTTGGATTTTTCATGAAGCACCAAATTTGATAACTGCAAATCTATGAAGCACCTAATTGCCCATGTGTTGCAACGGTAACATACATATCCTAGTGCTTCAACACCAATCGTGTCGACATATACCTTACGCTCATCATATTCTAATGCAGGATTTGATTTGATTTCAGTTGATTGAGTTAATGCAAAAAGATTTTGTTTGATTTGGTTGCCCATGTCCAACATATAGCTGGAACAATTTGATTTGATTGAGTTAATGCAATTACCTTACACGCACCAACGGGGCGCTGCAAAAGATTGATTTGATTTCCCGTGTCCGGCATATGGCTGGAACTATTTGATTTGATTTGATTTGATTGAGTTAATGCAATTACCTTACACCCACCAACGCGGGTGCTGCAAAAGATTTGGTTTGATTTAATTGAGTTAATGCAAAACGTGGGGGAGGGGAGGCTTCACTAACAGACGTATGACCACCAACTCCCCTTTAATATTAGAGATTTATGAAGTTAAAGAGTGCCTATACATGAGACATATGTCTTTGTTCATATGTGATAATAAAAAGTCAGAGGACTCTGCTTCGTTGTTAACATCATAGGTGTTTTGCCTTTTGATTTCCTCATTAGTATAAGGTTGGTTCTGCCAAGGCTGTTTATCAGTTTGTTTTCCCATCGCAAGCTGATTTGTTTGGCATTGGTGCCTTCGGCATCGTGTGGAACAAAATATTAAGGTGGTGTGCATCGATTGTTGCAGAGTCTGGGGTGATCCTACATGTGCCTTTGCATTTCTAGATTGTACTGATTATGATTGTAGTTCGCGGATTAAACAAGTTAAGTGAGCTCAAACTAAATCACCCCAAAGACCAAATGCCTGATTCCACAATTCAGAAATGGCCATACAAAGAGCAACTCCCCAAGCTACAAAGTCAAATCTCCTATCCCTGGTCACCACAGGTCCACACCTCAAATTGATGAGAATTGCAAATAGCAACTTCAGGGACATGAGTGACGAAACAAGCAACTGGTGAGCGTGGCAGGGACGCAAGGTCAGGAGAACTCGTTCCAGACGGACTTGTGGCCTTGTCCGTTGCCAACATGGAATGCGCCCTGTCCCTGAAGAAACTCATGAAATCACTATCTTTTGCCCGAGCAAAGTGGACTGCATGGGCCCGTGTCTGGCTAGATAACATCATCACCGCTCACCAGCGAGCCTGGGCAGCAATCACCCATGGTCGCCATGTGCTTGCTCCGCCCCTGCTTTATTTGTTGTTGGTTGTCGCCAGACTTTGTGGTTGGGAGAACATACAAGTGCAGCGCTACTGTTCCATTTTATACACTTCACCAAAGATACCACTGTGCTACAGAAAACATAAACTTAGAAACTGCAGTGATAGCTGAACACATATACGGCCCCATAAACTTTGAAACTGTGGTGTGCTTGTGCGAGGGATTATTTCTCGGCTGAAATTTCTGGTAACCGGAACTGCCCTGCCCTCCACAAGAAACATTGTTACCGGTCAAAAATATTTGGTTAAATTTGAATTTAAACGTTCAAAACTACATCAAATATGTTGAGAGAATAATGAGCTACCACTGGGAGGATTCGAAGCCATGACCTAGGTGATAGGGACAATTTCAACTGACCATTGAATCATTCTATTTTGCCTGTAATATAGGGTAGAAATTTACTTGCTCTGTCCTTAAAAAAATTGAATGAAAGTTCATTTGAATTTTTTCTGGTAAAATACCTAGATTCCCTGTAATCGTCGGTAACCGGGCCTACCATTTACCCTCCGATAGAAAAAATATCGATCAGTAAAAAACCTTGGTTTAGGCTGTTTTTATATGTGTTTTCTTGCTGTCAGAAGAGTCTATCTGCGTATGGAAATTTGATGTCAGGACGTCTTCTTTGTTTGGTTGTCAAGATTTTTGTCATGTTTGGTGACATTGGATGTTTTCCTTTTTGTCTGTGTGGTCGCTTCAATCAGCCTGTTTGTGCAAATGTATTTTTATTAATGCTAAATAGACTTTCAGATGATGGATCTGGAGAAGTAAAACAAAGTCGCTATTTGTCACCCAACCCACCGAGTCATTCTACTCGCCAGAGATTTACTAAAACTGGCGAGATTTGAGCAACTTTAAGACTTACAAAAAACCGTGCATTTCCCTCTCGGTTGTTTGTCTTAGCCAGATGTCTCTGTTTGCCTATATGTTGCTCCAACATTATGCTTGTGTCTGCATTTGCAGGTGATTGTTGAAAGGTTTTCAAGGAGTAATCTTCCAGAAATGGAAAAGAGGAAGTAAGCATATCTCAAGGCCAGCCATGATGTTTGTTCCTTTATATTGCGCAGCCATTGATGATTTGCTTGTTTGTGATTGCAGGTACCTGGTTCCATGCGACATGCCAGTTAGGCAGTTCATTTTCATCCTGCGCTCCAGACTACATCTGTCTCCAGGAACGGCGCTTTTCGTGTTTGTGAGCAACACCTTGCCCCAAACAGGTGAGCTTTAATTTCATGTCGCCAGGGGTGGTGTTGCGCATATCCACGTGTAAATTTGTCGAACAATTTTTTGCAGGTAACCTGATGGGCAGCGTGTATGATTCGTACAAAGATAAGGAGGATGGCTTCCTCTACATGTGTTACAGCAGCGAGAAGACGTTTGGGTGACATCTGCCTGCCTGCAATTCAGCACGCCTAAAATACTAGGCGTAGTGCACCCAATCCCAATGTACATACGTGACATCGGTCTCTTGTTAAATGTTTAGTTGGTCGGTAGCAGCCTGCCGATCTCTAGTTTATTTTAATTGCACGTCTCATATCTGTATCTCCCCGCAAAAAAAAAATATATACTATATGTATTGTTGTATCACAGAAATAAACTTATTTCCCGGTGCATGATGCTGCTTGCAAAGTCCTTTGGCAAGGATGGGTGTATATATATATGAATAAAAGTGTTTCCCCGCAAAAAAAAAAAAAGTGTTGATTATGATGACAAGTAAACGCCTTCTTCTGCGCTCGCTGTTGACATTCGCAAGTTCATGTGCGTGTATGCGTCATTGCTTAGCGAACAAACACTGTCATCGTCATGTTTACATGGTGTCCACTCGTTTCAAAATGAGTTTTCTTGGAGTGGTGGTTTACTATAAGAATTAGCTTGGAGACCGTGCCCATGTATGCAATGGTCGTCGGCGCAGTAGGGCGTGGATGTGCAATTTTTAGTACTTGCACCAACAGTGGGAGGAGATTTGTATCATGCAGTGGCAGGGGCACGCAATCTCATTTTTCTTTTGGCTTTTGATTTTTTAACTAGAAGGAGAGTGCGCGCTTTGCCGCGTCGCTTATATTTTTGGGGGGTCATACATGTTTTATTTAATTTTTTTAAAGTTGTGAAAAATATTACATATTAGTTGGTTTGGCGTGTGGGGATACAATGANNNNCATTTTCTTATCAGATATGCTACTCCTACAGACAGACATTACGAAATCATGCTTACAGATGGATGTGTCAATTTATGGTGAGAGATTAGGAAAAAAATGAGCCAACAGTGCAAATCGGGAAAGTGATTGATGGGACAGTGTTTGGTATGACCAATCCGTATCGAATCGTTTGTGAGCTTACCATTTTTCTTTTTTTTATTGTGGTGTCTGGTGGATTTTTTTGACCGTGTGATTGGAGGACGTCTTTTAATTAGTACAAAAACATGAGAAAGTTACTTACGTTGTTGGACGCGTGTGTTAT